>BQNB010034313.1:12813-51694 GCA_026074375.1 Tanacetum coccineum
GTTTAGTGAATACCACTTCTCTCACAATATTATGAAAAGTCTTTAGTAGTTAGAAATGTTCAACCAAAGCAGTATGGACCACAAGTTATAAAATGCACGTGACAGTTATAACAGATACAACTTCGCATAAAAGGCATTTACGTTGCACTAAGCTCGTGATACTGAGGCTAAATGTAATGGAAGCATGAAAAATGCTTAATAAACTTGCCTTGACGGGTGCCAACATGGTGCTTCACCGTATCACTCGACATGGTATACGTCCGTTGATCATGTAAGAGCTACTTACACGGGCGGGGATGATTAGTCCCAATAGATCTATCTACAACACTCATGCTCAGTTACCAATCCAACTGATCATAAGTATCTAATGGTTCATGATAACTCGGGCATACAAGTTTCAACATTTACTTAGGCAACACGTAAACAAGATGGGGACAAACATAAAGCGTTTGTGTCTAGTGTAAAAGTAACCAGCGCATTTCCAAAAGAAAGGATTTAAGTAATTGTATCCATAAGTAAAACAAAGTGTGATATCAATCATGTAACCGAGTTTGCTAACGAACGTTCATAGAAGTTTGAAATCATTAGCAAGTTTGTAAACGAGCATGTTCTCACCCCAAAAGTTATAAGGTAAATATAAAACAAGTAAAACGTGGGGCTATGAACTCACCTTGATGTTGCAGAACAATTAGCAGAAATGCAAATAATAAGCACAGCACAAATGAAAAACGAAACGGCTTGACCAAGAAGATGCAGCTTAACTTAACGGCTAAGACCCACTAGCTTAGGATGATGAATTTGGGTTTTTCGATGGATGGGTACATCAACGCGACACATTGATAAATGAATTTGGATTTCAAATTATAAGAGTTTGGTGGTTGGTTAAATAAAATAAACCGAAAGGTAAAAGCAAAGTATGTAATATATTCCGTATATGTTACATATGAAAGACAAGAAAAATATATAATACGTGGCGCGTATTATATATAAGAAAAAGGAAGACGAGAAGGATAAATATTCAAAGTATAATATTTCGCAAGTATTTTATAAGAAACGTGAGAAAAATAATTGTAACAATATAATTCGACACGTGTTCAAAAATCGCTAATTAAATCAATAAAAGTTCTTGCATAAAAGTAAACGTACGTTTTAAAGTTACGAATTATGTAAACGATGTTTTTAAAGTTTTTACAAAAGTTGTGCTTTTATCTTCTAGTCGGGAATTATAAAATAATATTTTATAAGTTAGTATTTCGTTACGCGTTTTAACTAAACTAGTTGACTCGTTTGTAAAAGTATAGTTTTCGTTTCTTCACCGGTTTAGTGTATCATTACAAATTAATAATATTAATTCTATATCTCGTTCTTTTATCGGTTTTCTAAAATAATAGAAATTTTAGTAAAAATAACTAAGTATAGAAATTTTTAGAAATTTCAACATGACCTATTCGTTTATACAACGTTTCCCAAACTCAACGTTTTCCACTTTAATCAAATCCATGTTGCAAAATACGCGCTTGTTTCAATATATATATTAACGAAATCAAAAAGTAATAAAATAAGTAAAACCAAACACACCCTAACTGCTAAACTAAACGCCCCTGCTAGGGCTGTTACACAGCGAAACAAACACCCTTTTAGGGCTGTTAAACCCAGAAACAAACACCCTTTTAGGGCTGTTAACCCCAAAACCAAACACCGCTTTTGGTGCTTCAGTTAAACCAAACGCACCCTTTGGTGCTTCTGTTAAACCAAACGCACCCTTTGTGGTGACTGAGAAAACCAACGCACCCTTTAGTGCTGCCATTAAACCCAACACACCCTTTGGTGTTGTTAAGAACAACCAAACGCACCCTTATGGGTCGTTGTTAAAACCAAATGCACCCTTATCATGGTGGTTGGGTGGAGATGGTGGTGTATGGCGCTGGCTGGTGAAGGTGGTGAGGTGACAGTGGTGTTTCGATGGTGGTGACAAGGTGGAGATGGTGGTTGACTGTTATAGAGGTGGTTCGACGTGGTGGAGATGATGTTGGTGTGGATATGGCAGCCGCTGTGGTGGCGGCTGATGAAGATGGTGGTGGTGACTGTACCGTGGTGGTAGCGACGGAAGAGGTGATGACGAGTGGTTGGTGGTGTCAGGTTTGGATATGGTGTGGTGGAAGAGGCGGCTGGTGAAGGATGGGGGTAATGATGACGGGGTGATGTGGTGCGTGGCGTGGTGGAGATGGTGGTCGCTGGAGCATAGCAGGAATCTGACCGAAAAAAGGGGAGGCACCGGAAAATGAAAGGGGAGGGAGGAGAGTATATGTGTGTGTGTTAGGGTTTGATAAAAATGAATAAAACCCTAGTTGTTTGCATATATATACTAAGAAAGTTATAAAACAAAGTGACAAGTGCCAAAAAGATGAGGATAAATGGTGTAAATATTTTCACATGGACCAAAAGTGTAATCTTTTGTAAAATAATGGTTCGGGACTCGTTTAGGCAAATTAACAGATGATTCAAGACACGAAAATTTTGTCGTTGCGTTCAAAATAATTTTTCCCACGAAAATGAGTATTTACATACTTAGTATTTTATAAATGTTTTTATAAAATATATTTAAAATGATTATTATTTATTTATTTGGTACCATTGGGTGTCACGGGTAAGCTTTGTCCATAAAACTAAAACTTTAACTCGAATGACCGCGTCTTTAATAAACGTTCTTAAATAAAATTTTAAATAATTTATTAAATAAATTTTGATAACTAGATATAATTTAATTATTACCGTGTCGGTACGCGTTGTTTGCGGTTTTCACAATTTGCGAGATATTTTCTCGTTTTCGTTTCAAATAAGTTTGAAAAATAAAATTTGTAAATGAGAGATAAGTAATAATAAATATGATTTAATATTTAAATATGTTTCAAAAATTTACCGGCTACGCGGTAATCGTTTTTATGTGACAGTAAAAGGTCAAAAGGTTAAAAAGTCAAGTCGGACCCAAAAAGTCAAAGGGTAAAATAATCATTTAAAATTCTGAAAATTGTCGGTTGTTACAGTACCCACATGTAACACCCCCAAAATGGGTCGCAGCGGAATAAGGATCCGGGGCATGTTACATTTTAGATCACTAACACAAGATAATATAAGAACGACACAAAAAGTCGTTTAAACTGATACATTGGATTTATTTAAGTATTTGTTACAAAAGCCCGAAGCTTTACTTGATATTGGTACAAAGATTTACAGCCCATAACAGATATAACAAAATGGTAATGTTACTAAATGCCTTTATGCATGACTTCAAAATAAGAACCCCCAATGTAATTTATCCTTTCGCACCTCGCTAATGACCTTCCTGAAAAACATAGCATTTAAAACGTCAAACATAAAGTTGGTGGGAATTTTCATTAGGTTTAATAAATGATTCACGCATGAACCGAAACTTTCCCTGGATATGCAAACAATGCAGACATTCACAAATGTATTTACTTCTTCCTAAGCACATGACACCGGAAACTCGACATAATTGAATACAATATATAGATATATATTGCCTACATTGCCCTAGATGGAATGTTCAATAGACCCCTCACATCCAGTTATTCCGACATGAAAAAACGTTTCGTGTTTCTGAATGATAGCTAGTCACCCGATGACGGGAAGTCATTCCCAAATAGATGCTATTTATAATCATCGCGCTCACATAACAGTAAATCCACACTACATATAAGTAATTTAAACAGTCTTCATGATTTATGGGCACATTGGGTTATCCCTACTTAGGCCAAAACTGTAATCTTCTAGTGAAGCGATCTACGAGGTGAGGCGCACTCTGGATGCGTGCCCCGCGGGAGAGATGTAAAAACGAGCATAGGTTTCTCACCACCAAAACTTATAAAATTATTGATTAAGTAAAACGTAGGGGTCTATGAACTAACTCACCTCAGATGAATTTGTGCGCGCGCTGAGTCGTTGCGTCAGCTACTGATAAAGCGTCATGTCAAGAAAAAGACTGAATGCAACTAATAAAGTATAGTCGAGTTAAGAAACTGCTAAGCATACAGACGAACAGTACACAATACAATGCCACATAAATACTTGGTAGTGAATTTTATAAACTCATTGATGTAATTTAGTATATAATAAAGGTTTTGATCTTTTATAAATAACATTGTACTATCGTTTTGGGGGCTATCATTAAGGATAAAGGTCATGACAATGTAGCGTATGAGGAGTTTTAGGACACTTTAAATCGTAAATCCAACAACTCATACGATACGCCATCCTAAGAGGCCTCAATAACCTTTATTAAATTCCTACTAATATAAGCACTTTGAGTTAAAATTGATAATTAAATCATAAAGAAAAATGTTTTGAAATATATTAATTATAAAAGTAGATAAAAAGAAAACTAGTTTTGGAGAAATTTAGTTTAGTTATAACTTGAACTGTACATATTCAGATTCGTTTCTTAGCAAAATAACTTTATTCCGGAGTACTATGATTACTAATAAGAAACTCTAGCTTTTCAAAATATATAAGTTATGTTTGACCACAGTTGTTTTTTAATATCAATAAATTTTTATACTCAATATGGGAACAATTTAGTGGTTTTAAATGAGTTTAGAGAATATGTTAACATAATATTTTCACTAAAACAAGCATAACAAGTTATATATAATAAGATCATGGCATGCAATATATAAATGTAATAAGAGTATAGAGGATGATAAAGGAACCTGTTGAAGATTAACAACACTTAAGAAGTTTTTCTCCCAAAATCAAGATCCAAAAGTTCAAGCTTAACCTTCAAAAACACCTTTATCTTGCAAAATATTTTTCAAACTTAACCAATCATCAAAACTCCTCATAGAACACCATAGGAATGATATAAGAACACTTAAATGGATCAAGAAAAATCAAGCAATGGTTTGCTTTCTTGAAGGGGTTGTGAGCCGTGAGACCCTTATGGGGTCAAATATAAAGAGGGTTTTTGTTTGATTTTTCAATAAAAAGAGAGAATTGTAGATGTGGTTTACTCTTAAACACCTTGCATTCCTATTTATACTAGCTAAGATCCTTAGCATATTCCTTGGTCCACTTGAGGCCTTTGCAGGTGTCTAATGTATCAGCACATTGATTTTGAGAAACCAATGGTTGGTTATGGCTATGTCAAGCCAAGTGGTGAAAGGTTTCATGCAATGAGGTTCCTATTATGATGTCATGGTGACCAAATGAGGCCTTCTAGATGGCTTATGTACACGTTTAAGGTTTAGGAGGTAGGATATGTTATGCATTTGTTCATTTAGCTAAGTGTATATATGTATATAATATAGCCTATAATTAACATATGTTTAATTAAAAGTATAAACTTGCATATGTAAATGTATAATTTCCAATGTCCCTTTAATCTGAAAATGTCTAATTGATAAAAAATTGAGTTTTAAATTATACTTTAAATTATTGAGTTCAAATTGTTGGGTTATAGATGAAGCGTAGATAAAGTGAACGTGCTTCCGGGAAGGGAAGCTTAAACGCACTTATCGCGAAAACGTAATCATTTACGTAACCAACCAAAATAAAATGTGCATAATGTTTGATAATTATCCTCTAATAAATCATATAACACTTGATTGATGACAACAATTAATCGTTTAATGCCCGATTACATTGTATGATCATTTTTAGTTTACTCATTTAACTTAACTTTTATAGTTTAATGAGCAAAACCGCGAAAAACCCTACAAATAAGTTGTGGCATTACCTAATGTCGTACAATGTACCTAAGTTACGAGGTGTATAAGTCCCTTCCCCACCGCTAAATGATGCCTTGTCCGCAAGGCTTATGACATGGCAACTTGTCGATGGTGCGGTCCCTTGGTAAGAGGTGTGGATATATCTTCCTGAAATGATCTTCACGTCCCCACGTAAACTCAGGGCCCCGCCTAGATTCCATCGAACCCTTGACCTTTGGGACTCGTGCTTCGTCTCAATTGGTTTTGACCTTCACGATCCAAGAATTTCAAGCGGCTGTGCTTCCTTCACAGAAATGAAGATTTTCATCCACTTGGAGGTCCTCCCAAACCGAACGACTAAATGGATCGTCAGATATAACATTTCTTAAGTTGGATCCATGAAACCGATTGTGGACCCTGCTCAGCTTCTGAGGAAGCTCAAGCTAGTAAGCAAAAACGGTTCTACCTTTTTCAAAACCTGAAAGTGTCCCGACATATTCTGGGTTTAACATTCCCCCGTTTGCCAAAACGTCACACCAGCCCATTCCCAAGGCGAAACCTTCAGCATAACTTTTCCCCAACATTGAAACCCATTGCTTACGCCTTTAAGTTGGCATATGCTCTTTTGTCGATCGCCGAGCGCTTGCATCCCTTTGCTTGACCTGAATGAATCTACTCCGTTTTCTTGACACTAAATCTGGACGCGTGAGTTGCACTTTGCCCAACCACAGCCCAGCAAAACAGGTGAAACGACATTTCGACCATAAGTGCTTTCAAAGGGTGCAGCCTTAACTGCTAGCGTGATAACTGTTATAATATGAAAACTCGACCAATGGCAAATTGTTTAACCCAACAATTCCGAAGGTCGATTTACGCAAGCATCGTACATATCCTCTGAGAAGTTTGGATAGTCCTCTCACGTTGTCCTCATTCTGGATGATATGCAGTACTCATATCTAAACTCGTACCAAACCTTCTGAAGTGACTTCCAGAAATTTGATGAGAAATCGAGGGACACGATCACAAGATTATTGATACAGGTTCTTCCATGCTTTCGATGACTACCTCTTTAGGTACAATCCTCGCCAGTTTATCCAAGGGATCCGTTTATCCCTCGATTGGCATAAAATGCAGACTTCGTCAGTCGGTTCAACGTGTACCAAATAGTGTCATAACCCTGCGATGACTTAGGAAGCTTTGTGACAAAGTCCATCGTGATGTTGTCCCACTTCCATTCAGGTATATCGGGTTGCACTAACAAACCTGATGGTCTCTTGTGTTCGGGCTTTCGACCTTAGCCCATGAACAAACACTTGCTAACATAGGTGGCCGATGTTTTGCCTTCAAATTGGGCCACCAGTATAGCGTCTTCCTGCTTGGTACATCTTGCAGAAACCCGGATGTATTGAGTATTTTGATCATGGGACTCCGTGCATGATTACAGTCCGTAAATCGCCATAGCAAGGTAACGCAACATCCTATCCAATTGAGGCATAGAGTTTCCATCCGTTACGTGGTTCCAACTTTTCTGTTCAGAATTTCTCCGGATCTTTTGAATTCTCAACTAACATACCTTCCAACATCCTCCATCTTGATGTTCTCCAGCTTTTCTCTTCCGTCTGGGCGTTCAGGTATTTGTTTATAGGAAGTCCAAGCCAATAGTCATCACTAAGTGCCCGAAACCTTAGTGGTTCTCGATCCTTCCCTAGCTCAAGCATCATCACAACATTCGCCTTCCCTGGGTGATAACGAATTTCACAACGTTAATCAACTCAGCAACTCTAACCAGCGGACGTTGCTCCATATTTAAAATCCTACTATCAAGAATGTGTTGTAAACTCTTATGATCATGCGAACACTGTGCCTTGGTCCCAGGACAGATTAGTGCCACTCATCCACCTCTTTAGAGCGAACACTACTGCCGGGCCCCAAGTTTACTAAATCATGAGTTGTATAGTTTCTTCTCATGATTTTTAACTGACGTGATGCATAAGAAATCCCTTTTCTCTTTGCATCAACACGGCGTCCCAAACCCTTCTTAAGCATCACAGTATGCGATAAATCTTGCTTCCGTCAGGTAGGCTAGGATTGGTGCACTGCACACTTCTGCTTCCATAGTTGAAAAGCTGCTTGTTACACCACCAATCAAACATGACACCTATTCTGGGTTAGTTTGGTCATAGTTTTGGCTATCTTTGAAACCCTCGATAAATCTTCTATAATAAGCCCGCAAGGCCCAAAAATTTGGCGAATCTCTGTTGGTGTTTTAGGAGACCGGACCCAATCCTATGATAGATTCAATCTTGGCAGGGTCAAGAGAATGACCCTTTGACAGTCAATCACATGTCCGAGGAATTTAGTGTACCTCTAGTGGGATCCAAGAATGAGTTTCGGACGACGTTACTAGGCGTGGAACTTGAGCATACAATTCCTTCCTTCTTAAGCAATTTTTAAGATTGCCTAAGATGTCCTTCATGTTCCTTCTTTACTTTTTGGAGTAAGATCAAGATGTATCGAAGAAGACAATTACAAACTTGTCCAGGTAACGTTTTAAAACTCACCCCGATCATAAGACCATGAACACGCTGGTGCATTATTATACAACAAAGGCACGACTGAATTCATAGTGACCGTATCGAGCCCTGAATGCAGTCTTGAAGGATGTCTTCTTCTTGGAACTCTCAACTGGTGATACCCCGACCTCAGATCGATCTTTGAATAAATACTCGACCCTGCAGAGAGGTCGAATAGGATCGACAATCCTTGGGAGTTGGGTAACGTTCTTTAGCCTCTGCGTGTCAATTTGTTCAATTCTCTGTAGGCTATACACATCCGAAAGAACCACTTTCCTTCTTGACGAATAGGGACTGGAGCTCCCCAAGGTGAGGAACTTGGTCCTTAATGAAGCCCTTGTCCGTAGTTCTTGTAGCGTTGCTACTCCGCTAGTTTTTCCTTTCTATTTCCGACGGTGCAATCTAGTATGGTGGCTTCTGTGCTACAGGTGCAACGCACAGTACCAAATCGATTATCTAAATTCCACTTGTCGAGTGGGAGTATAACCCGGCAAGATCCTCGGGAAAAGACTGTCAGGAAACTCTCGAACACTTGCACTCTTCAAGTCAGCTTCCTTATGACTAATCTTACGTCCTTAGTGGCGATGATATTTGCTAAGAAATGACGTGGACAACCTTTTAGCTAAATGAACTCTTGAGCTTCTAGTACACTGAGATGATCTCAATCCGTGTCCCGTGTTGTTGCTAGCTATTCCGCACCATCGAACGATTAAAAATTGTTCGTCCCAAAAGGGAGAATACGAACGATCTTTTACTTCCCGCACGATAAACGGCATGGTATTTTGCCAACCACTCCATAAACAATGATTACATCAAAACTACCTAGCTTCTACGGCAATTAGTTCAATTTGAAAAGATGAATTAAAAGAGGTTTAAACCGTACAACCCCCCGAATAGAATAGTGTTGTAGAGTGAACCCAACAATCCGCCGAGTCGCTAGTTTCGACATCATAATCATAGTCTTAAATCTTGAGTGATAACAATATCGCGAGAGCTAAATGTATATAGATACATAACCCTATCGGCATCCAGAACAAATAAATAGATGCATAGCGATTGTTTAGGAGAAACGACCCTTAACGCACATTGTTGTCCGGTTTTTGCCCCTGTATTCCCACAGCGTACACCTATTGTCGAGCCTTGGCATTTCCATCCCGATTACCCGATTTGTTGTGTATCTTCAGTTTTCGGACAATCCCTTCATTGAAATGTCCCTTGAGCACCACATTCATAACAACCATTACCCCCCTGATTAGCCCCAGAGTTGGCATTTTTGGGAGTCTTGCAGTCACGACGCGATAAGTGTGAGCGCAAATCGGAGTTAGCACTTGTGGCATTCGAAGCACAAGGACCGAGTGGTGATGAGTTAACACTTAAGAACACCAAGGTCTAGTCCTCGTATTGATCCCCTGTCACATCCCTGCGGCATAGGCCCTTCCGGTGTTTTGCCTCCCTTGTTTGCTATGCTGAAATCTGGTTGTTTTCCGGCCAGAGTCCTCAGCTTTCTTTTGTTATCATCCAACGTTCAACATAGGCCTTGGTTTTTGGTCCACCCATTAACTCGGTAGTAACCACAATAACCCTCTTGCATAGTTTTTGATTTGATGCCTTTACCTACCAAGTTATCAAAACGGGCAAGCCACCGATATATCTTTCAATTTGGACTGACTCTTCCGTAAACTTCGGCACACACATCAATGCTAGATGTTGAAATCGTCGTTAATAAGCCACGCACACGGATCCCTTAACCTTCAGATTCCCACATCTCCGCCCTCTGATTTTCTGATCTCGGCCCCTCGGCAGTATTTATATCGTCATCTTTTCTTGCAATGTTGCCCATGGCATCATGAGCTGCCTCGTGAGTAGTGGTCTTAACATGGGCATATCCACCATGTAAGAGCAATCGTCAATGCATAGTGCAAGTCGCAAATTTAACTTGACTAGCTATTGTGCAATTGCCTAACTAGAACACAGACCCATCTTCTCAACACCATCGGTGTAGTCCAACAACCCCTCAGTGCCCTTGAAGTATCAAGGGTTGGCCATTTTAGAAGTCCGGGTAGGTGCATTCAACAGCATCTTGCACAGCCTTCTGATACCTACTTCCCGTACTCCCGAAGAAAGGCATCATCACCATTCCTTGTTGTATCACTGCACGCCATCAGCCGAACACCTTCGGTTAATCATAGCCTGTAGTTGGGCACTGGTGACCGAAGTGGTGGTAGTAGGGTATTGACCGTGGGAGTAGTTTGGTGACTGGTCTGGACCTTTGGTTCAGGGGGAAGGCCTATCCTTTGTGTGCCATTGTCTTAAATCACAAGAAAAACTAACACCAGTTAAGATTTCAAAAATCGTTAACCATAACCCCAAAATACATAAGAATAATCGAGATCACAACACAAGGGAAATCACTTAGTATTGAAATTTACAAATCGACATTCATTCCGACGATAAAACTCAATTCATAAAAAAAAAATCCATCCTTTCATATATACTTGGGAAATAATACATGATTTGTTTATATACAAATGATCATAACAACTAGGTTACAAGACAAAATAACCTAAAGCCATACAGCCGACGATATACGCCGTAACACTTAGTAATTCTATAACAAGATAGCTAATCAAAACACAAAAGATCTATAGCCGCCTGCTAGCTGGGAAAACCCTAATACTTAACTAACAGACTGCTAGCATAGCTGAACACCATAACACAAAATCAGAACAACTACCAGCACTCCTCTGGTGCACGGGCATGTGCCGGACCTCTGCGGGGTCCCTGCTGCCCCTGAAACGCAGCCATCTGTGTCTGATAGCCCCTTTAGCAGCTTTAGATGCCATAGTCTAACGAACTTGTCTCTGGTGTCCCCTGCTGCTTGTAATCCCGAAACAAATGCACCTGGTTCCACTCACCGTAGTACGTAGTTGCGCCAAAACATGCGAACATGTATCGTCGCAACGTCCATATAAAATCCCCAGGCCACACGGGCCATCCAAGCCCCCACTCGACCATGAAAAATGCTAATGATGGTGAATAGGCAATACTATACAATTGGTTGACTCGCCTCTCCAGCACAACCGTAGACGTCTCGAGCATCCTCCATCAACATGCATGATGTATCTCCTGATCAAAAGAGGTAGAGAGATCGGTATATTCCGATTGACTCCCCTCTATTGTGGTTTGGTTGCGATCTCCTCGATGGCTTCCCACCAACCAATACCACTCAATCTGTATGATGCCATAGTCCCAAACTCCCTAGTTATCGGACATCCATGATGTCTAGGACTCATCACTACCATAGTCAACAAATTTATAAAGAGTCTTCCTGCTACACACCAAAGGGTCTTCCTTGGTATGGCAGTACATCATGCCTATCAGCAGCCGGCCGCTGAAGTCCCGGGGAGAGGGGAGGGTTTGGTAGCCCCGACCTCGTGACATAGGGTTAGGAGAAGCAAGACGAGGCCTCTTCGAGGAGTAAACAACTCTCCGGGAATCTCAATACGAGTAGGCATAATAGGTGGAGATAGTATTCTGGAGAGGTGTGGAGATTGTGTTTGGGGAAATGGAGATATGAGATAAAGAATCTAGAGTCGGTACGATCAACACATGTAAAGCGACAACAGTAAGAGTCGACAGAAAACTAGGTGCAGCCCCTCCTCATCCTCCTCATCATCATCTCCTATGTCAGCAGGATAGTAGGCAGGGTCCTCCTCAGGATCCTCTTCATCCTCCTCCTCTGGATCAGACTCGGGAATATATCCCGGTGAGTCCGCAGTAGGTGAAACAACAACAGGTAATGGCTGCTCCTCAGCTGGAAAGACATGATCCTCAGGTGGCATAAACTCCGGGTACTCTGGCTCCGGTACATATGGTATGTAAATAGGTGGAAGGGTGGTGCCTCCTCCGGGCCAGTGCATGTAATCCGGTGATGGTGGTGCCTCTGGGCCAGGTATGTAATCCGGCGATGGTGGTGCGCTGGTGCCGCGCTCGCTAGTGTGACGCGCCCATTTGGGAGCGCTGACAGTGCTTTCGCGGGCTCCGTTAAGTATCGTAATAGTAGAATGTTCGTGAATCGGACATGATAAATGAACTGAAAACATAAGTAACTTATATAAGTAAATGCCTAATATAAGACTTAGTATCATTTACATACTATAAATGTAAACACGTATATTAATCATGTAAGCACTAGTAATTTCTAACCTAATGCAACAGAAATAATTTATGTATGTCCCGAGAAAACCCCTTTTTATGAATGCAATGTTTGAAAACGGTTATAGTCTAGCAAAACATTTGACCTGGTTCTCTATAACCTTGGCTCTTGATACCAATCTGTAACAAAACACCCCCCAAAAATGGGCACGCGAGCGGAATAAGGATCCGGGCATGTTACATTTTAGATCACTAACACCAGATTA
This sequence comes from Tanacetum coccineum, assembly GCA_026074375.1. Taxonomy (NCBI): domain Eukaryota; kingdom Viridiplantae; phylum Streptophyta; class Magnoliopsida; order Asterales; family Asteraceae; genus Tanacetum; species Tanacetum coccineum. Next base: position 25,531 of record BQNB010034313.1, read on the forward strand.
ATATAATGAACAACACAAAAAGTGTTTAAACTGATACATTGGTATTGATTATAAGATTATGTTTACAAAAGCCCGAAGCTATTACTTGAAATTGGTACAAAGAATTACATAGCCCATAACAGATAAACAAAATGTAATGTGACTAATCTTTAATGCATGACTTCAAAATATAACACCCCATGTATCCATTCGCAACACCTCTAGTGGTCTTAATGACCTCCTGAAAAACATTGCATTTAAAACGTCAACATAAAGTTGGTGAATTTCATAGGTTTAATAAATGATCATGCAGGACCGCAAGACTTTCCCTGTGATAATGCAACAGATGCAGACATCACAAATGTATTTACGTTTTCCTAAGCTCATGACACCGAAACTCGACATAATTGAATACAATATATAGATATATATTGCCTACATTGCCTGAGATGTCCAAACCCTAACATCCAGTTATTCGACATAAATACCTTCGTTTTCCTAATGATAGCTAGTCACCCGAACGGGAAGTTCATCCCAAATAGATCTATTTATATCATCGCGTGAGGATCTAGCGGCGCGGATAATGCATTCTGACGCCGGACTACATATATGTAATTTAACAGTTCATGATTTATGGGCACAGTGGGTTATCGCTACTTAGGCAAAACGTAATCATGATAAAATGTACACTTGCGTCCAATTTGTAAAAACGTGCATATGTTTCTCACCCCAAAACTTATAAAATATGATTAAAGTAAAACGTGGGGCTATGAACTCACCTCAGATGAATTTGAACATAGTATATCACTACTGATAACGGCGACACGATAAAAGACGAAATGCAACCTAATAAAGTATAGGGTCGAATAAAAGACGCTAAGCATACAGACGAACAGTACAACACTACAATGCCAAAACCATACTATACTTGTATAGTGAATTTTGATAAACTCATTGAAGTATTTAAGGATATAATAAAGTTTTTGATGTTTAGGATTTTGTGGGAATGAAGGGTTGGTTGAGTGGGGGATTGGGTGTGGGGGTGGTGGGGGGATTCTTTTAAAATTAACTGTACTATCGTTGGGCTATCATTAAGGATAAAAGGTCATGACATGACGTATGAGGAGTTAAGGACACTTTAAATCGTAATCCAACAACACATCGATACTCCATCCGAAGAGGCTCAATATCCTTTATAAAATGCCCCTATAATAAAAGCACTTGTAGTTAAAATTAGATATTTTAAATCATAAAGAAAATGTTTTTGAATATATAAATATTAAAAAGTAGATTAAAAGAAACTAGTTTTGAGAAATTAAAGTTATTATAACTTGAACTGAACATATCATATTTCTTCTTAACAAATAACTTGAATTCCGGAGTCTATGAATTATCTAATAAACTGCTACTTTACAAATATAATAAGTTATTTTGACCACCATTGTTTTATCAATAATATTTTATACTCAATATGGGAACAATTAGGGTTTAATGAAGTTTTTGAATATGTTACAAAAATAATTTCAATAGAAACAAGCATAAACGAAGTATAGAGTATTATATCATGGCATGCCATATATAAATGTACTAATAGTATAAGGATGAAAATGAAACCTTTGTTATTGAAGATTATAACAACACTTAACAAGTTTTTTCCCCAAATCAAGATCCAAAAGTTCCAAGCTTAACTTCAAAAACACTTTTCTTGCAAAATCTTTTCCAACTTAACCAAATCTTCAAATCTTCTTAGAACACTTAGGAGATGATATAAAGAAACACATATATGAATCAAGAAAAATCAGCAATGGTTTGATTTCTTGAAGGGGTTTTGAGTCCGTGGAGCCTTATGGTGTATAAAAAGGGGGGTTTGTTTGTTTGATTTTTCCAAGTAAAAGAGAGAGAGTGTAGATTGGGTTTTCTCTTAACCCTTGCATTTATCGTCTGTTTGGGTAGGGGGTTGTTGATGGAAAATTCTTTTGTCTAATTTATACTAGCTAAGATCCTTAGCATATTCCTTGATCACTTTTCGGTGCGCAGTTTTAGAGCAAGGTGTACTTAAATGGTATATGCACATGGTTTTGAGAAACAATGGGTTGGTTTTATTGGCTATCATAGCATCAAGTTGAAAGGTTCCAATGCAAATGAAGGTTCCTATTGAATGTCATTGGGACCCAAAGGCCTTCCTAGATGGCATATGTTACAACACGTTTTTAAGGTTTCAGGGTAGGAATATTGTATGCATTTGTTATCATTATTATCTAGTGTATATAATATATATATACCTAAAGTAAACAATGTTTAATTAAAAGATATAACTGGCATATGTTAAAATGTATAATTTCAATTCCTTAATATGAAAAATGTCTAATGTGATAAATATATTGAGTTTTTAAAATTAATACTTTAAGTATTGAGCTTCAAATAGTGGGTATTCGATGAATTCGTAGATAAAATAACGTGCTTCCGGGAGGTCTTAAAACGCACTTTATCGCGAAACGTAAACATTTTACGTAACCAAACAAAAATAAAAATGTGCAAATGTTGATAACAATCCCTCTTAATAATCAATATAACCACCTTGATTGATATGACAACATTTAATCGTTTAATGCCCGATTACATTGGTATGAACATATTTAGTTTACGCGAGTTTTACTTAACTTTTATAGTTTATGAGCAAACGCGTAAAACCCTAAAAATAAGTTGTGCATTACATAATGTCGTACAATGACCTAAGTTACGAGGTGTTATACCACACCTTAAAGGAATCCCGTCCTGGGATTCGATTTGTGTTAACCTATTGTGTGATCAGTAAAAGATTTAATATTCAAGAGACCCGTTTTTAAACATGGCGTTGATAACTTTCTTCAGCAAAAATCGATTTTTCGACCCCTCTTAATATACATAAATTTTGGCTAGGTTTGACCAGGATATATAATCCATCAGAGTAGGTATTTTAGAAAAATATCATTACAAGTTTTATGATGGATATAAACGCGTTATAAAGAAAGCCCCTTAATAGTGAAAATATCAAAGGAGAAAGTGTAGGCGCGTGGGTATGTCTGTATAAAGTTTCAAATGTTTAAGGGCAAAGTCTAGTTTTTTATATTTGTAAGGTTTGACGGTTAACATCGGACAAGGCTAAAGGATATAAGTATTCAACTTACTTAGGAAGCACGAGGATGTATCATGACTCAGCTTACCGTAAGCAAACGATGCGAATAAAGTATAACCGAACGGCTCTAACCGCGACTTAATAGATAGACGCACCTTAGAACGAGAAATAATAATAATAACGAAACGTTGCACACAACGTTTAATAACAAAATAGACAACCATATATGTTTGTGCTTTAGTTTAGTCAACAAAATGTGTTTTTACGAACTGATTAAGTTTATGAAGATGTTACGACGTTCTTACGAAAAGTTACTATTTATAGAAAGTTTCCATTTTAGGAAAGTTTTTAGTTTCGGGACGTAATATATCCCAATAATTTAAATCGTTTCCCCCATATTTTCCCAAAAACAACAAGTAAAAAACCCTAGCGTCTAACCAAAATCCTTAGCTCGCTAAATATATATATATATATATATATATATATATATATATATATATATATATATATATATATATATATATATATATATATATATAAACTTGCTATATTTAGAAATGACCAACGGCAACGACTTATCATTTTTAGAAAATTCCTAAACCTTCGTTTTAATATTAAGAAGCTCCACGAATATTTTCAAAGACTTTCGACACTTAATAAACCTTTCGAAACATTTTTAAACGTCCGTTTACCCTCATTTAAAATTCGGACCAGCAACTATATTTTTCTAAATCACCCATGGACTTGACCATAAACTTGACCATAACGCCACCATATTTTCCAAACTATCCAAAATTCTTTTACGCCAAAACTAATCAACCAAATCCACTATAATACTAGCCTAACCTCATCGCCATCTTTGTTGCAACTCACAAATCTCACAACCTCTCAACAAGAATAATTTATATATCCGAAATCATCATAATCTTCATTAAAATAAATATTCACTTTAATTATTTGAAAATCATAGCACAAACATATAGAGTCTCGAATCAAAAGTAAAAGTATAAAAATACATAACAACAATAATTATAACAAACGGTGGTTGGATGGGAAGAGTGAGGACATTTTGAGAAACAATATCCCCAAAATAAAGGTCGACAAATGAGATGAGCTCGCGGGAGAGCTTATGCGATAGACGGTGGAATATTACACGCAATCGTTAGTTTCGAGATGAATCAAATCCATTAGCTCAAGAGTGCACAAGTCGGTTAGCTCCATAAACGGTTCATGATCGTAGGGATTTGTAACGGCAAAAGTAATAACTTAAGAATGAGATAAGGTAGTTCTAAGTGAGGCCTTCAGATTCTGCTGAGTGGTAAGACGCGATTGTGTTTCTAGATCTTTTTAACGAATTTCGGTGATTGTCGGATTCAAGTTCATACTCGTCTCATATTGGATACCATTAAGCCCACTCATTTATAATTTATTATTTGCATGAAGAAGCGTCCCAATTTATGTAAATAATGAATTGATAAACTTATGGTTCGGTGATTTACAATTTATTTATTTAAATGAAGAGGCGTCTCAATCCTTTCAAATAAAGAGATTATAAATCAGCCTACTTAATAATTTCCGATGCAATACGCGTACTCACATAATCTTCAAGGTGGTGGATGACATGATGATGTCGGTGCTCTAATGAGTATGGAACGAGTGTTTAAAACTCGTCAGATGGAGAGTAAAACAATCAGGGGAGATCGACATAGAGATCAAAATAGTTGAGCACACGGTTAAGATAAGTAAGATAAGGATCTTTATGAACAAGTTTACATAACAATTATCATATTAAACCTCCCATAACTATTACAATGCATACAAATACAAGACTTGTAATACTTTTGATTCACAACTAATTTAATATAAACCAAAACTGGTGACGGGTTTTGGTAAAAAAACGATATTGTATAAGGTTATAAAAAAAGTTCGAGACCATTGCATCGCTCACAATGTCTTAGAAAAGTTTAGATAAATATATGTAGACAACTTCCATTTATGTAATCGGGAAAATATACGTAAAGCAAACGTAACCGCAGAGAAAAGATAACAGCAAAGAAAAGACAAACGTAAGCTCATAGCAAAATAGAGCTCAAGGGCAAAAATAAACGCAACGCAACATAAACGCAAGGCAGAGGTAAACCCATATCATAGCATGCTCAAGGAAAAATGGTTCTCAGGTATACGCCATAGCAAAAACACGTATAAGGCACACATAAAAGCACGTAAGGATCACATACTGGTTATAGACAAGACCTAGATATTCTACCTGGTTCCCTATAACCTGGCTCTGATACCAATCTGTCACACCCCCAAACGGGGCCTGGACGAAATACGTGTCCGAGGGCGTGACGTTATAATATACATCACACAAAGCACGAGAGAACGACCACTAATGGACGTTTTAAAAATCATAACTCGTTGTATTATTTAAAAATAGATAAGTTTTACAAGATTTAAAAGAAATTAAACAGTTACGGAAGCGTAAGTAAAATGTAGCGGAAGCATAATAAAGTTTTGAAAAGTCAATGAGTATGAATGAGGAATAAAATCTTGATAATGGTATCATATTGCACGTAGACTTCACATAGCACGTCAAGAAGTCCAAAGCCAATCACCTAAGAAAAACATGTTAAAACCGGTCAACATAAAGTTGAGTGAATTCATAGGTTTAAGTAAAATATTTATGAGGATCAAAAACGTTTAGTGAATACCACTTTACTCACAGTATTATAAAAAGTATTTCGTAGTTGGAAATGTTCAACTAAAGCAGTGTGGACCGTAAGTTATAAAACGCACGTGACAGTTATAACAGATACAACTTCACGTAAAAGGCATTTACGTTGCACTAAGCTCATGATACCCAGGCTAAATGTAATGGAAGCATGCAAAATGCCTAATAAACTTGCCATGACAGGTGCTAACATGGCGCTTCACCGTATCACTCGACGTGGTATACGTCCGTTGATCATGTAATAGCTACTTACACGGACGTGGATGATTAGTCCCAATAGATCTATCTATAACACACGCGCTCACTTACCAATCCAACTAATCATAAGTAACTAACGGTTCATGATAACTCGGGCATACAAGTTTCAAAATTTACTTAGGCAACACGTAAACAAGATGAGGAAAAATGTAAAGCATTTGTGTCCAGTGTAAAAGTAACCAACACATTTTCAAAAGAAAGGCTTTAAGTAATTGCATCCATAAGTAAAACAAAGTGTGATATCAATCATGTAACCGAGTTTGCAAACGAACGTTCATAGAAGTTTGAAATCATTAGAGTAAACAAGTTTGTAAACGAGCGTGTTCTCATCCCAAAAGTTATAAGGTAAATATAAAGCAAGTAAAATGTGGGGCTATGAACTCACCTTGATGTTGCAGAACAATTAGCAGAAATGCAAATAATAAGCACAACACAAACGAAAAACGAAACGGCTCGACCAAGAAGATGCAGCTTAACTTAACTACTAAGACCCACTAGCTTAGGATGATGAATTTGGGTTTTCGATAGATGGGTACATCAACGCGACACGTTGATAAATGGATTTGGATTTCAAGTTGTAAGAGTTTGGTGGTTGGTTAAATAAAATAACCCGAAAGGTAAAAGCAAAGTATGTAATATATTCCGTATATATTACATATGAAAGACAAGAAAATTATATAATACGTGGCGCGTATTATATATAAGAAAAAGGAAGATGAGAAGGATAAATATTCGAAGTGTAATATTTCGCAAGTATTTTATAAGAAACGTGAGAAAAATAATTGTAACAATATAATTCGACATGTGTTCGAAAATCGCTAATTAAATCAATAAAAGTTCTTGCATAAAAGTAAACGTACGTTTTAAAGTTACGAATTATGTAAACGATGTTTTTTAAGTTTTTACAAAAGTTATGTTTTTATCTTCTAATCGGGAATTATAAAATAATATTTTATAATTTAGTATTTCGTTGCGCGTTTTAACTAAATTAGTTATCTCGTTTGTAAAAGTATAGTTTTTGTTTCTTCACCGGTTTAGTGTATCATTACAAATAAATAATCTTAATTCTATATCTCGTTCTTTTATCGGTTTTCCAAAACAATAGAAATTTTAGTGAAAAATACTAAGTATAGAAATTCTTAGAAATTTTGACATGACCTATTCGTTTATACAACGTTTCCCATTTTTAAAAAATTCAACGTTTTCCACTTTAAACAAATCCATGTTGCAAAATACGCGCTTGTTTCAATATATATATAAACGAAATCAAAAAGTAATAAAATAAGTAAAACCAAACACACCCTAACTGCTAAACCAAACGCCCCCGCTAGGGCTGTTACATAGTGAAACAAACACCCTCTTAGGACTGTTAAACCCAGAAACAAACACCCCTTTGGGGCTGTTAACCCCAAAACCAAACACCTCTTTTGGTGCTTCAGTTAAACCAAACGCACCCTTTGGTGCTTCTGTTAAACCAAATGCACCCTTTGGTGCTTCTGTTAAACCAAACGCACCTTTTGTGGTGACTGAGAAAACCAACGCACCCTTTGTTGCTGTTAAGAACAACAAAACGCACCCTTATGGGTCGTTGTTAAAACCAAATGCACCCTTATCATGGTAGTTGGGTGGAGATGGTGGTGGTGACTGTACCGTGGTGGTAGCGACGGAAGAGGTGATGACGAGGTGGTGGGGTGGTGTTGGTTGGATGATGGTGTGGTGGCAGTGGCGGCTAGTGATGGATTGAGTGATGATGACGGGGTGATGTGGTGCGTGGCGTGGTGGAGATGGTGGTAGCCGGAGCATGGCCGGAATCTGGCCGGAAAAAGGAGAGGCGCTGAAAATGAGAGGGGAGGGAGGATAGTATATGTGTGTGTGTTAGGGTTTGATAAAATTGAATGAAACCCTAGTTGTTTGCATATATATACTAAGAGGTTATAAAACAAAGTGACAAGTGCCAAAAAGATGAGGGTAAATGGTGTAAATATTTCCACACAGACCAAAAGTGTAATCTTCTGTAAAATAATGGTTCGGGACTCGTTTAGGCAAGTTAACGGATGATTCAAGACACGAAAATTTCGCCGTTGCGTTCAAATAATTTTTCTCACGAAAATGAGTATTTACATGACTAGTATTTTATAAATGTTTTTATAAAATATATTTAAAATGATTATTATTTATTTATTTGGTACCATTGGGTGTCAAGGGTAAGCTTTGTCCGTAAAAATGAAACTTTAACTCGAATGTTCGCGTCTTTAACAAACGTTCTTAAATAAAATGTTAAATAATTTATTATATATTTTTATTAAATAAATTTTGATAACTAGATATAATTTAATTATTACCGTGTCGGTACGCGTTGTATGCGGTTTTCACAATTTGCGAGATATTTTCTCGTTTTTGTTTCAGATAAGTTTGAAAAATAAAATTTCTAAATGAGAGATAAGTAATAATAAATATGATTTATCATTTAAATATGTTTCAAAAATTTACCGGGTACGCGGTAATCGTTTTTATGTGACAGTAAAAGATCAAAAGGTTAAAAAGTCAAGTTAGACCCAAAAAGTCAAAGGGTAAAATAGTCATTTAAAGTTCTGAAAATAGCCGGTTGTTACATTTTTACTTTTCTAAAATAGATTATGGTATTGAACATAATTAGAAACAATTTATTTATCTAAGTAAGGTTTTATCTCTTAGATTGAAATAAAGTTTCTTATAAGTATAATAGGACATGAAACATGCAACCTTGGAATGATATGTTTGATGCATTAAACATATGTGGTGAATTAAGTCCGTAATACTCTTTTCTGCTTGCATTATGTTTAAGGTTTTAATACTTTGTATGATTTATTTGTCTAAAACACAATTATTTTACAGGATTTGTTTGACCAAATATCAAGAACGAGTGACTGAAGCTGAAACAATGGTTTTGAAAGCTCTTAACTTTTAGCTAAACGCAACATCTATATGTATATCTTACATCCATTCTTGATAAACTAGGCCTCACACGGGCCACTTTTGGTAAACCTTGCGTGTGAATGGTAAGCCATCATACTTCTTTTCTGTAACTTGAGTTAGAAATATAGAATACAAGAATCAATGTGAAATAACGATATGTGAATCACTATTAAAAGCAAATATAATTTTGGTTGTTAAGTTTTATTGATTGCATATAAATAGAGAGCATGTTTGAACCAATGATTTAAAAATCACGCCTCCCTAAATCCCTCGAGGCTCCAGCCTTTGGGATTTTTTTGGATCGAGGCTCACAACATGCATAAATCCTATAAAAATCACAGCGCCTTGGGATTTTGCGCCTTGGGACTAGTCGCGCCTAGCACATGTAACAGGTTTTGGGTCTTTTTATCTTAATATTGAGACACAAATACAAAATCACATGGGCCTTTATATATAATCTACTAAATAATAACCCTAATAAAGAAAATTAAATACATACAATATAGTGAAACAAGCGCCTCTAATTTTCTTCATATTCCTCCATTTATTCAACTTCTCTTTTTAATTTGACACATATGTAATCACTTCACGTCATATGCATATTGTCTACTTTTTGAAAAGGCTTATTTCAAGTCACAAACCAAAAACTTAGATCCAATGATGTGAGTCGAACTATAATATTATGAGGATGTACCATCAAGTAAGGGTCAAATCCACGTAGACGAGTCAAACTATAATCTTAGATCTAGTGATGGTTATGCTAGTTCAAACTCAAATAGTTCTAAACAAAACCTTTGGATGAAGATGATGACGTTTTGGTTTTAGAGAATAGTGAAGCTGAAGAAGAAGATGTCAAGGAGGATGAATCTGATCATAATAAGGAGTGATACACATTTGAAGATGATGATGACGATGAGGAATTTGACGACTTAGATTGAAGTCTCTTAATTTGTTTCATCAAGTAGTTTCTTTATGAAATATTATCATGATAATGTGGCATTATGCTTGAATATTGATACGTTGCTTCACTTGCTTGCTTGATATTTTTGGTTTAAATGTGAGCTTTGTTAGATGTATTAACTATTAAGTATCTCAAATTTTATTTTGTTTTATTCAATCCGCATAAAAGTATGACATATGTCATAAAAAAATTAGTGTATTTAGTGCGACTCATATTTATAAATCCCGCGCTTTGGTATGCGCCTCGCATCAAGGCTCATTGACCCCCTTTGTGCCTTAGTGCGCCTTGAGACTTTCAAAACATTGGTTTAAACTGATGTGAGATTGTTTTCTATAAAAGGTCTAACTTAGTCTATCATTAACCCACAACCACCTTCCATTACCTGCTCATAATCACCTTTAAATTGTGTGCATAGTACAATGATCAGGATGTATTAAATTATGACATTTGGATGTGGAAATTTTTAGAGCATAAGGTTTCTCCTCGGAATGGTTTGTGAAAATTTTGAGATGACAAGGTATGACAACTGCTACTCTTTTCCAGATGATTTATTAAGTAAAAGTAATTTTTCATAAAGTTTATGTAATATATGCAATATATGGGATTGCTTATGAAATTGCTTAGAGGGTCCGTATGAGACCGCTTTTTTTTAACGGCGATTTTATTAAAACAAAACTAGCAAGAAGCTAGCAATTAATTCTTTTGGTACTTTAAGCTATATTGGAGAAACACAAGTCTTCCCTTTTCTGCTTAAGTTCGTCGCCAATTTTTTTTATGTGCAGAGTTTATAGGACGTGACCGAAACTTTTGAGGAATAAAACGGGACCAAGAAATTGCAGTGTAAACTTTTAGAATAAACTGACTTAGGTAAGCATTTAATTACAGTCCTGTTTGACACTATACATTTTAGTTGACGAAGTTTTCTAAATTTTACTAATTTGACCCGTTTGGTGTGATAAATAACCGGAATCAACCTATTTACAGATTATTTCATGTAAGTTATGCCCTCTTGATGCCCTACGTATTTTAAATTGTCCCATTACTGGTACCTATTTGCATTGAGAATGTGTATATCCCCAAAATGGACGCCCGGATATCTATACACAAGAACCTTGCCTGATACGTGGCCGTTTTCACTACATGCTCCGTCAGAAACATAAGTGTTAAATTCCATACTTCTACCTAATAGTTTATAGAAATGAAGTTTAAAGATAATACATACATAATAACACAAACTTCATCACTCTCTAAGGTTCCGGTCAGGTCCGTTGTCCCTATTTAGTAGAAGTTGTCATTACGAAGCCCTTTTCGTTCTTCGTTTGTTAATATTGACATACAATGTTGAAGCTATGGTTCATTTAGATGAATTCCAAACCCTATCATTGCTACAAAAGTTGCATTATCATCCATTTGCCCATAGGTAAACCCGACTGCACAAAGAAGCAGAATAGGTCAAGTCTAAGTTGAAAAAAATACAGATTTTAACAAGTATTAACTACAAATATTTTAAAGAAAACAGTACCTCTAATTTTGAAGATACTTTATGAGATTCCTGCAATGTTTTGTAAAGTAATGTCATAAAGTATTCTTTGGGAACACCTCCTACGGTCAGAAGTTGTAACATTTGCCCTTTTTGTGTTCTGAATATTTTATTAATAGTCCTTTGACTATTTGACTTTTGTCAGTTTATTCAGATTTTGTACCGTGTTGACGGTGATGATTTTATGAGATATGTGATGATTTGAGGTTTATTATGATTAATAATCCCTTTTGGAAGGTATTATTGTGTTATGTGTATTCCGGGTGGTTTGACCCGTGAATTTCGAGAAATGCCAAAAAACGAGTTTGATACGTCCGTTAATGTCCAAATTGAGTTTTGAAGGATGTAAAGTGAAAATATGTCGTGTGAATACTCTAGGTTAATGGAAAAGTATTTTTAAAGTGAATAAAAATGCTAATTAACTTTGGGGTAAATTTTACGGTTGAGTTTTACGAGTATTTAAGTGATTTCGACACAAAAAGAAAGACCCGAGACCCCTAGGATCCTATGGCCGGTCAAATGATCAAGAGGGAACAAGGTTGCTAGTTTTTAGCATGGTTGTCTTGCATTTGTACTCATATATTCCCATCACTAGCTCATTTCTATCCATTTCATTTTCATTTCAAAAATAAAACACACACTTAAGTGTGTGTGTGTGTATGAGTCGTCCGCCACCTAACCACCATAAACCACCATAGTTTTCCAACTTTGATCAAGAAAACATGAAGACATAAATATTTGGGGTTGATTCTAGTGTTTGGTTATTCATTTAAACAACGTTTGGGTTGTCCGATTCGTGTCGAAATCTACAAATTTGAAGATTTTCTTGTAAGTTTTCAAATTTAAATTTCGTTTGTCCTTTTGGGTTTGTTTTGATGCATAGATGTTAGTTGTACAAGTTGATCGTTGTGAAAAATCGATTTTTAGAAGCGAAATGAATAAAAAAGGGTGTTTGGTTCGTTTGGCTTAAAAAGAGAAAATGAGGTTTTTGTAGTTTTTATGTCGTGGTCATGATGGTTGAATAATATATTATGCTAGAATGCTTATTTTGATAAGTAGCTTGTATAGCTTATTTTTGGCTTATTTTTAAGCACTTTTTGGCTTATTTGAGCTTATAGCTCACGGCTTATTGAGGAAAAAACATAGGGGATATGTTTTTGATTATTTTTGTGTTATGGTGTATGTTGTGGACTATTTTTGAGGCTTATGGTAGTAACCAAAAGCGATACGTAGCCTAATAGCTTATTTTCAAGCTTAATATACGTATTTTGGAGTTTATGGACTCACGACCCAATAAGTCTATTTGAGTTGCAGCTTAATGGGAGGGCTTATTGTGGTCCGGATTATTTTTACATATAAGTATATACTTATATATGTAAATGGACCTTGGTTTTGGACTTGGATTATATTTTGGACTTATAAATGTCCTAATGGACCCTTGTTGGGCCTTAAGGCCCAATAAGCGATATTTTGTCATTATGAGCGTTTTGTTGGAGTTTTGAAAGCGGAAATGTGTTTACGAAGAGGTATTGAATAATATTTAAAGGAAAAGTGTTGGTAAGGGTTAAAGATTTGGATTTTGGAATTTTGTCGAAAAGTGTCGAATTTGTGAAAAATGGGAAAAATGAGGTTTTAAACCTTGGAAAACGTTGTATAAACGTACGGGTCATGTCGAAATTTCGTAAAAAGTTTATACTTAGAAATTTTCTTAAAAATATGATTTTTGATTTCAAATAATAAAATAATATTTAATTATTTTATTTATTTAATAAATTCACTAAAAGACGAAAAATATTTTTTTTTCTCGAAACTTCTCGGATGTGTCTATTATGATTAAACGTTTCATTTTTAATCACTTAGTAATTATTTTATGGTATTCGGAGTTACAGAATGGACTTGTCGAGATGTATTTATAATTAATAATTATAAATATTTATTATATTACTTATCTATTTACGCTAAATAGTATAAGTATGTATTATCGGAGAATGAGATTGATATGATTATGGAGATAAGTCGTCAACCATCACACCACTAAAAACTTTTTTGGGTAATTGTACAACGCGTCTAACTCTATGCATCAAATGTGAAGATTGTTTTGGAATTGGATGATTAAATGGGACATTAACTGGACTAGGTCGTGTGCGGGCGTCGTTGCATATGATTGTGTGATTGAGATTGGGTAGCTAAAGACTTGCTTGAGGTGAGTTCTCGTAGCCTCACTTTTTACTGGTTTTTCCGTTGGGGGAAAATGATACTCAAATGTGTTTTGAAATGTTTTGAATTGATCTGTGCGAAATGTGGTTTTGTTTTGGGACAAGATATGTGCTTATGACTGTTATGTGAATATTATGTTTTGATTTACTTGCATGTACTATGTTTGGCATGGCAAGGTTCTGTGTGGCACTTGTATGTACTGTGTTTGGCATACAAGGTTCTGTGTGGTACTTGCATGTATTGTGTTTGGCATGCAAGGTTCTGTGTAATTTGCCCTAATATAGTACTCCAGTTGGTAGGCCCTTTAGGTGCGTAAGTGACATATTGTGATTGACTAGCGTGGATGCTATGTCTTGGATTTGTTAGCATATATTCACTGTTATATAGCACTATTGTCCATTGTTGAAATATTGGCACATCTTTTGGGTTTAAGGTCAAACCTACGAGCTCGCCAACATTATTGTTGACGTTTTTGAGTATCATTTTTAGGTGAAGTAAAAGAGGAATAGTTGATGATTGTGATAGCAGACTTAGAAGTATCCAGAGTAGAATTTCGTTTGAAGTCTTGCTTGCTTTTGTTTTGATTATAATTTTGGAGGTTATGGAATAAGTTTGGATTTGGTCCCCTGCGAGGGCATATGAATAATTGTAAGAGATTATGGATTTTAGTTGCGAATGGGACTTCACTTGAGTTGCTTCAAGGATGATGGTCTTCATAGCACTTGGAGTTTATGCAATGTAGTTTTCTCTATTTTGTATCTTGTGTTATGATTGATCATTATGTTGCATTCCTGAGTTTCCGCCATTGTCGGGGTGTGACAGCGGTCCTTCATGATGGAAAGAATTGAGCAAGGAAACGAGTAGTAAGATCCTCCCTTTGGGAGATGGATCTTGTTGGAAGACGTTCAAGCCAATTTCAAGCTTGACCACGAAGGGAAAATTAAAATAAACGCAGGCGCGTTCTTTCCCTATTTTCACCATCAAGGTCAAGTGAGTCCACAATTTTTAGGAAATCCTTGAGGTGTTGGTTTGGATCCTCGGACCGAAGTTCGTAGAATGAGCATCCGTTTTGCACTAACCGGATGGTGTCGGATCAAAGAGGTACCATATTGTTTCCTTCGAGGAGTTCAATGGTGTTCCTGTAGCTTTCATGACGAGGTTTGGAGTAATCTCCAAGAGTACGAATAGGATTCGCGTCTCCCATGATGGTTGACGAGAATGATTTATGAAACAAATAACACAAAGAAAAGATAGACTACAAGAAAGCTAATATAACGGAAATAAAATCTCACTTGAAAGGATTCAAGCGAGTAGAACTGAGCTAAACTAAGTTTGAAACCTAACTATTCCCCACGCAGCGGCACAAAAAACTTGATGGGGTTGTCGTTAGACTTCAACAAGAAGTTTCTCCCTACGCAATGTACCTAATCGTTGTAGCGTAGTATAGGCAAGACTCGGGGGTTGTTATCGTTCTCTAGGAGAATAGGTTGGGAAGGATCGAACAGGGCTTAGCCAAGATCAATGAGATTGAAAGGAGATTATTTTTGTATTTTTATATTTTATAGAAAGCAGTAAAATCAATGCTTTTGAGAGGTTGGTTGATTATCTAATTAATTAAACTAAATCTATACTACTGGTGATAACTTTATGATAAGATAGTGTATTTACTTAATCATGAATTACTCATTAGATTGTTTCTCCTGATCCTGTTTCCTAGTCACACTCGTGATGCTTTATTTAAGTATTTCCTAAGTCATGAACGAATTACACGAACCCGCCGTGTGCACGATAATGAGTGTTGTAGTGTTGACTCAAAAAGTGGAAGATACACTGTGCCTGGTTGTCTTTGTGGGATTGAAGGGTCTTTAAAACGTGGTGGGAATTTTAGATGATCCGACGCTTTAAGCCGGGATGTTGCTATTATATGTCATGTAATGACTTTAAGTTTATCATGATATATGATTTTGTCTCTATTCATGAGTGATGATCAAAAGTTGGATGAACTGGTATGTGGAAGCTCGTCATGGTCGGGGATGTGGCCATGCTGTCTGATATACTATATCGGTTTCATGGGTTGGCAGGTCTAGTTTTCTCATAGTTTGGTAAACTCCTGAGAGTATGGATGATTGAGACGGTATGTGTATGGGCCTTGCTCTATAAATCTGTTGGATGGTGGCAGAACAATACAGAGCCAAAAGTATAGTATACAAATATGGTGTTTTGTAGATTTTTGTGCACTGACTGATGATGGCTGAGTTAAGAGAATTGTGACAATGATAAGAATGTGAGAATTGAGAGAAGATGGTAATGTGGGGTGCATACCTGAGCGCAAGTGGTAGGAGTGGACAGGGATAGAGTATTAAGAGGGGGACTTAGGACTGAGAAATGCTTTTGCTACTGTAAGCTTATTAAAATCTTGTATGAAGAGTAGAATACGGGCCCATAGTACTCCAAAGTGTATTGTACCATGCAAATTTCAGATCTTAGCACCGGTGGGGTGCTCTTAGTCGCATATGCTGTACGAACTGTATACCGCTCGAGTCATTTAACATAAGGGATTGTAGGCATGTGTCCAAGGAATGTGAAATCCTGTAGAAATGCTATGGACAGAGCCAGACTATTTACGGGCGTGTTATGAGTGTGGTTTAGTGGCCGACCATGGTCAGGCCCAGCTGCCTAGTGGAATAGAGCACGAGGCCCGAAAGAAAATCATCCAAATCAAGTTGCTGCTAATAAACGGGGTTAGGGTCGTAGAAACCAAGGGAACCAGGCTAGGGGTAGGGCATTCATGTTGGGAGCAGAGGGAACTCGCTAGGATCCGAACATTGTAACTGCGGTACGTTGACTCTAAACATCATGTTTAGGCCACTACCTTATTTGACTCTAGTGCCGACTATAGTTTTGTTTCCACTACTTTCATACCTCTGTTAGGCTTAGAGCCCAGTGACTTAGGTTTCAGATATGAAATTGAGATAGCTAGCGGGCAGGCAGCTAGTAGAGATTGATAAGGTTATTAAAGGTTGCAAATTAGAAATCGAGGGTTATGTATTTGACATCGACTTGATACCTTTTGGACATGGGAGTTTTGACGAGTAATTTATAGGTATGGATATGGGTTGTCTGTGATAATAAGGCTGTGATATAATTTGTGAACCTATGCGGTGGACAGAGTAGTGAGGATTCACATGAGTGGATGGAGTTTTGGCTTAGACGTATTTAGGAGAGATGATTAGGATGATAATTTTAGATTGTTTGAATGGGTGTTTAAGAAACAAGAAGAGTATGTTGTGGTTAAGAGATTTTCACTGAGGTTATTCCCTGATGATATCAATACTGGGAATGTAGCCTATTCGGAGAATTAAGTTTCGGAAGTTTGAGTTATCCCGTGGAGCAACGTCGGTAGCAAAGTCTCTTTAGTCGGTTGGCTAACCTGTGTCTAAATTGGAGGAGTTGTCAGGACAGACTCAAGGATTCTCTAAGTAAGGGTTTCATTGACCAAGTTCGTCGCCTTGTGGGAGGCACCGGTGTTATTGTTAAGAAAAAGGAGATGGTTCTGTTAGATGTGCATTGATTATAGAGAATTGAATAAGGTGTCGTTAAGAAATGCGTTTATCCGCTTCCTAGAATTGATATTCTGTTGATCAATTGCAAATGGGTCGGCAGTTTTTCTCGAAGACAGATCTATAGGTCTGGATACCATCAGCTAAGGAGTGCATTGGGATTGACATGTCTCAAAGACTGCAGGTTGAGAAACTGTCGCTAGAACTATTTCGAGTGTTGCCGCTCTATTAGAATATGTCCCTTTGGTCTTTGACTAATGCACCAGCAATATTGTGTGGGTACTTGAATGGATAGAGTTTTGTAGGTCGTATTGTCTGATAAGAGTTTGTGATAGTATTTTATAGTACGATTGTTCTTAAATCAAATCTAAGAATTCGCAAGAGTGCATGAGTCGAACCACTTAATGGATTTGTCTTGGAGAATCTGCTCAAGAAGGAGAAACTGTATGCTATGTTGATTCTAAGGTGTGACATCGGTGCTTGATTGAGAAGTGAGATAGTGATTAGCCTTTGGAGCATTGGTGATAAGTGTAGGTATTGGTGTATGTTCATGTTGGGTACGCTAAGTAAAAATTTAAGATCTGTTAAGAATTGGAAAGTCCCCTAGAACGTTGACTGAGGTTGCGTGTCGTGTCTTAGAATTATGGCTAGGTAATTACATGTAGTGTTCATTTTGTAGAACACTGTTTTCTTGAAGATCGTAGCTGATGTCGTTCTTACTATCTTGACTCAGAAAAGTAAGATCTTTTGATTGGGTGAGGAACAAGGAAATGACATTCAGACCTTAAATGTGATAAGTTGTGTAACTGCGGCCTGGTTTACGCTCTCCATGATAGTACAGAAGATCTTTGTTGGGTATATTGTAATGCGTCCGGGATTGGACTAGGTTGTTGTTGTCTAATTGCAAAGTGGTAAAGTGATAGTCCTAATGCGTGATTATGGGGCAGGGTTATCAAATGTGTCATTGTGAGAGTAATTGTACTCCCATGATTTAGAGTTTGGGTTGTCGTGGTGTGTATTTTAACGTAAGATGTAGAGATCGTTATCTGTTGTATTAGGCCCAATGATGTGTCATCTATACGTATATAAGAGTCTTTTAGTCTAATGAACGTCTTTGTACGCTCAGGTAAAGAGAGTTCAATAATTGCGACACCCCATCCGCTGGAGACATAGATGTTGTTGTTAGTGATTATGACTGTGAGATTCGCTACCATCCTGGTAAGGCGAATGTGGTGGCTGATGCCCTAAGTAGGAAGGAAAGAATAAAGCCTAAGAGAGTTAGAGCTAACAGAATATTATATCCGCTTCAGTGAGTATTAAGGAGTGGAAACTGGCGGCTCAGTAAGGAGAGGCTTATGTGAGTATTGCCAGTATTGCAGCAAGGTGTTTTGGTCATGAGATGATAGAACAGAGAAGTGATAGAATCTTTGGACTACGTGAATTGAAATGGGTGACCTTTGAAGGGTGAGGTGTGAGAACCGCTGTATAATGGACGTAAGCCATAAGTCGATAGTACTCTGTACACCCAGGAGATGATAAGATGTAATATGATTTGGAGAGATAGGTATTGGTGGCCTGGATGGAAAAGTGGTATAAGTCTGAGTTGGTTTAGTAACGTGTTTATCTTGTTTGAAGGTAAGGACTGGGCATCAAAAGGGCCATATGGCTGTGCTCAGCAAACCTAAGTTTCTTATGTCTTATTCTAGGTTTAGAAATTTTGTTTGCATTTTTAAGAGTTAGTTTTGCTAATTTTGCTTATTTGTCGCGTTTAATTTGTTTCCGTTAATTGCTTAGTGTTTAATTGTTTTTAATTGCTAGTTTTTTTATTGTTTCTTTTAATTTGTATAAGTAGAAAATCAATCCAAACTTTATACCCCATTCAAATCATTATCCAAGCATCAAACGTAGTCTCAATTTCACAAGTCGTTGGGGAAACGACCCGGGAAATCATACTTCCCGGTTTAGATACGTATTATATTATATTATATATTTTTTGAAGAGTTTCCTTTTAACCTTTTTCCTCAAGGGTAAATTGGTAAATTTTCCATAGTATTATTATTATATATATATATATATATTTCGCACGTATCAGACATGCTTAGAGTGTGCGTCCTAGACTTTGGGGGAAGTTGGGATGTTCATCTTCTGTTGGTTGAGTTTTCGTATAACAATAGTTATCATTCTAGTGTTAGATGTGCTCCGTTTGAGGCATTGTATGGTAGAAAGTGTCGTTCGCCAATTATGTGGGCTGAAGAGGGAGAATGTCAGTTGATAGGACCTGAGTTAGTGCAAGAGACTACCGAGAAGATTAAGGATAGACTTAAGGTTGCGCGTGATCGACAGAAAAATTATGCTGATAAAAGGAGGAAGCCTCTAGAGTTTAATGTAGGTGACTATGTCTTGCTCAAAGTGTCGCCTTGGAAAGGTGTGGTACGCTTTGGGAAGAAAGGGAAGTTAGCACCTAGGTTTGTTGGACCGTTTGAGATTATTGAGAAAGTAGGCCCTGTGGCCTATCAGTTAGATTTGCCTGAGGAATTGAATGGTGTTCATGACACGTTCCACGTGTTGAACCTTAAGAAGTGTTTGGCTGATCCAACACTGAAAGTGCCATTGGATGAGATTCGAGTTGATGCTAAGTTAAATTTTATGGAAGAGCCTGTGGAAATTCTGGAAAGAGGGTTTAAGAAGTTGAAGCGTAGTAGGATTACCATCGTCAAGGTTTGGTGGAATTCGAAACGTGGTGTCGAATTCACGTGGGAATGTGAGGATCAGATGAAATTGAAGTACCCGCATTTATTTAGTGATGTTAGTAGTTGAATTTCGGGGACGAAATTCTTTTATGTGTTCTGAATATTTCATTAATAGTCCTTTGACTATTTGACTTTTGTCAGTTTATTTAGATTTTGTACCGTGTTGACGGTGATGATTTTATGAGATATGTGATGATTTGAGGTTTATTGTGATTAATAATCCCTCTTGGAAGGTATTATTATGTTATGTGTATTCCGGGTGGTTTGACCCGTGAATTTCAAGAAATGCCGAAAAACGAGTCTGACACGTCCGTTAATGTCCAAATTGAGTTTTGAAGGATGTAAAGTGAAAATATGTCGTGTGAATACTCTAGGTTAACGCAAAAGTATTTTTAAAGTGAATAAAAATGCTAATTAACTTTGGGGTAAATTTTACGGTTGAGTTTTACGAGTATTTAAGTGATTTCGACACAAAAAGAAAGACCCGAGACCCCTAGGATCCCATGGCTGGTCAAATGGTCAAGAGGGAACAAGGTGGCTAGTTTTTAGCATGGTTGTCTTGCATTTGTACACATATATTCCCATCACTAGCTCATTTCTATCCATTTCATTTTCATTTCAAAAATAAAACACACACTTAAGTGTGTGTGTGTGTGAGTCGTCCGCCACCTAACCACCATAAACCACCATAGTTTTCC
Source organism: Tanacetum coccineum (assembly GCA_026074375.1). Classification (NCBI taxonomy): domain Eukaryota; kingdom Viridiplantae; phylum Streptophyta; class Magnoliopsida; order Asterales; family Asteraceae; genus Tanacetum; species Tanacetum coccineum. Next base: position 46,295 of record BQNB010034313.1, read on the forward strand.
AACTTTGATCATGAAAACATGAAGACATAAATATTTGGGGGTGATTCTAGTGTTTGGTTATTCATTTAAACAACGTTTTGGTTGTCCGGTTCGTGTCGAAATCTACAAATTTGAAGATTTTCTTGTAAGTTTTCAAATTTAAATTTCGTTTGTCCTTTTGGGTTTGTTTTGATGCATAGATGTTAGTTGTACAAGTTGATCGTTGTGAAAAATCAATTTTTAGAAGCGAAATGCATAAAAAGGGGTGTTTGGTTCGTGTGGTTTAAAAAGAGAAAATGGGGTTTTTGTAGTTTTGATGTCGTGGCCGTGATGGTTGAATAATATATGATGCTAGAATGCTTATTTTTATAAGTAGCTTGTATAACTTATTTTTGGCTTATTTTAAAGCACTTTTTGGCTTATTTGAGCTTATAGCTCACGACTTATTGAGGAAAAAACATAGGGGATATGTTTTTGATTGTTTTTGTGTTATGGTGTATGTTGTGGACTATTTTTTAGGCTTATGGTAGTAACCAAAAGCGATACGTAGCCTAATAGCTTATTTTCAAGCTTAATATACGTATTTTGGAGTTTATGGACTCACGGCCCAATAAGTCTATTTGAGCCGCGGCTTAATGGGAGGGCTTATTGTGGTCCGGATTATTTTTACATATAAGTATATACTTATATATGTAAATGGACCTTGATTTTAGACTTGGATTATATTTTAGACTTATAAATGTCCTAATGGACCCTTGTTGGGCCTTACGGCCCAATAAGCGATATTTTGTCATTGTGAGCGTTTTGTTGGAGTTTTGAAAGCGGAAATGTGTTTACGAAGAGGTATTGAATAATATTTAAAGGAAAATTGTTGGTAAGTGTTAAAGATTTGGATTTTGGAATTTTGTCGAAAAGTGTCGAATTTGTGAAAAATGGGAAAAATGAGGTTTTAAAACCTTAGAAAACGTTGTATAAACGTACAGGTCTTGTCGAAATTTCGTAAAAAGTTTATACTTAGAAATTTTCTTAAAAATATGACTTTTGATTTCAAATAATAAAATAATATTTAATTATTTTATTTATTTAATAAATTCACTAAAAGACGAAAAATATAATTTTTCTCGAAACTTCTCAGATGTGTCTAATTAATATTAAACGTTTTCATTTTCAAAAGCACCCCTCATCACTTAGTAATTATTTTATGGTATGTCGGAGTGACCGATATGGACTGTCCGAGATTATTTATGAATTAATAATTATAAAATATTTATTATAGTACGTATCTATTTACGCTAAATTGTATAATATAATATTATCGGAGAATGAGATTGATATGAGTATGGAATACGTCGTCAACCCATCAGCACCACTAAAAACTTTTTTGGGGTAATTGTACAACGCGTCAAACTCTATTCATCAAAATGTGAAGATTGTTTTATTGGATGATTAAATTGGGACGTTAACTGGACTAGGTCGTGTGCGGGCGTCGTTGCATTTGCTTGTGTGATTGAGAATTGGGTAGCTAAAGACTTGCTTTAGGTGAGTTCTCGTAGCACCACTTTTTACTGGTTTTTCCGTTGGGGGAAAATGATACTCAAATGTGTTTTGAAATGTTTTGAATTGATCTGTGCGAAATGTGGTTTTGTTTTGGGACAAGATATGTGCTTATGACTGTTATGTGAATATTATGTTTTGATTTACTTGCATGTACTGTGTTTGGCATGGCAAGGTTCTGTGTGGTACTTGTATGTACTGTGTTTGGCATACAAGGTTCTGTGTGGTACTTGTATGTACTGTGTTTGGCATACAAGGTTCTGTGTGGTACTTGCATGTACTGTGTTTGGCATGCAAGGTTCTGTGTGATTTGCCCTAATATAGTGCTCCAGCTGGTAGGCCCTTTAGGTGCGAAAGTGACATATTATGATTGACTAGCGTGGATGCTATGTCTTGGATTGTTAGCATATATTCACTGTCATATAGCACTATTGTCCATTGTTGAAATATTGGCACAGCTTTTGGGTTTAAGGTCAAACCTACGAGCTCACCAACATTATTGTTGACGTTTTCGAGTATCATTTTCAGGTGAAGTGAAAGAGGAATAGTTGATGATTGTGATAGCAGACTTAGAAGTATCTAGTGTGGAATTTTTTTTGAAGTCTTGCTTGCTTTTGTTTTGATTATAGTTTTGGATGTTATGGAATAAGTTTGTATTTGGTCCCCTGCGAGGGCGTATGAATAATTATAAGAGATTATGAATTTTAGTTGCGATTGGGACGTCACTTGAGTTGGTTCAAGGTTGATGGTCTTCATAGCACTTGAAGTTTATGCAATGTAGTTTTCTCTATTTTGTATCTTGTGTTATGATTGATCATTATGTTGCATTCCCGAGTTTCCGCCATTGTCGGGGTGTGACAGAAGTGCTATAAAAACTTTGGTATCGAATCAATTGGTTAGTAAGTTTTAAACTGGAGCGGAATAAGACTGTCATAAAAACTAAATTAAACTTGCCGCTTTAATACTATCTAGGTCACTTTATGCTTTAGTGGTTTTGGACTTTATTTTCTACATGCTTATACGCTCAATTATCTATACATTTTAACAAATTTTATAAAGAAGGATTGATTTAGCATTAAATGTTAATTAACGGGTTATTATATTATTTGCAGGTGTAATGTGATTTGAGGAATCCAGATACGCAAATAAGAAGTATATCGAGTTAACCAGGTTTGTACATGCTTTGGATCATCTGATTTGGATACTGCAACTAGGCCACTGAATGCTCATGGTCATCTAGAAACTTTTTAAGTTATTTCGTTATCGGCATCAAAAAACACTGAATATTAACCTGAACGTGAAGTCCAGATCCCCTTTAAAGGGGTTTCAGCAACAAAGAAGAATATCTCATTTTCTTTTGAACTATGATACTTTGTAGTCAATAACTTATATTCGTATAAACATCTGAATAGTAACTTTAGAGTTTTAGTTACATTTTTGTTATCTATTATAATATAATGACACTGAGCATCCTTATTATATCTTGCAAACGCAAACGCCCCGTATCGGAGAGGGGGTTGCAAACGCCCCGCAGCGGAGCGCGGGCAACCCCCTCGTTGATATCCAATTATGAACACTAGGGGTGTTCATCATTTCGATCATCATGTTGTGGCTCCTCCTTTCATTCATATCCAATGTAATAGTGGAGTTATTGCTCCTCCTTTCATGCTTATCTTTTTTATTTTATGATTCTCCATGCTTGATCCGCTAGAGATAAACACAACCTGAACTGACCCTTTACCTTTCTATTTTTGTTGTCACATGTTTGGTACACTTGTTTGTTGGTTACTAGTTTTAATACCCATGCACGCACGAGGCTTAAACTTAATTAAAGTGTTAATGAAATGTTAATTTTGTAATTGTGGTTTTAAGGTATATCATGTTTTCTTTTAAAAGTACATATAGATGTGGCAATTTTAACCCATTTAAACAAAAAACATGTCATGTTGGGTAAATTTCATCATCTCACAAGTTGGTTTGGGTTGAGTGAAACTAGAGCGATGGGTCCAAATGGGTCACTTCATTTCTTTGTGTTAAATCAAGAATGGGTCAAACGGGTCTCAAGAATGGGTCAAACAGGTCATTAGAATGGGCCAAAAGCCCAATACCCTAATTAGTTAAAAGTTCTTAAAGAGTGATATAACCTAATCTTGATGATTTTTTACGTTAATACGTTTTTGAACGTTTTCATACTTTTTCCTCCGTTTCGGCACGTTTTCGTCTTTTTTTTACGTTTTCCTCCCTTTTTTTACGTTTTTGTATTTGCGTCTGTTTTTTACGTTTCGTCTGATTTCTTACGTTTTCGATCGTTTTTTTACGTTTTCATCCGTGTTTTTACATTTTCCTCTTCTTTTTACGTTTTTGTCTGTTTTTTACGTTTGCGTTTTTTTTTTACGTTTTCGTCTGATTTTTTACGTTTTTGTTCGCTTTTTACGTATTCGTCCTATTTCTTACGTTTTCGTCCGTTTTTACGTGTTCGTCCGTTTTTTTACGTTTTCGTCTGATTTTTTACGTTTTCCTCCGATTTCTTATGTTTTCGACCGGTTTTTACGTTTTCATCCGTTTTTAAGTTTTCGTCCTTTTTTACGTTTTCCTCATGTTTTTACGTTTTTGTCTGATTTTTTACGTTTTCATCTGACTTTTTACGTTTTCGTATGATCTTTTACATTTTCGTCCGATTTCTTACGTTTTCGCTCGATTTCTTACGTTTTCGTTCGTTTTTTTACGTTTTCTCTGAAATTATACGTTTTTGTCTGACGTGAGGCCTTCCCAAGGGTAGTGGTGCGTGAGTGGTGTTGTAATGATGTGAGGATACTCCCCGTTGAAAACATGCTGAAAAGATACTTTATTTGCATTGAAGGTGCTCACAATATTACCAGTAAACCATATTGAAACCCAAAACCGAATACTTATTAATCTATTATGTTTGGTTCGGTTATGACAAATTAAGTTTGGTTACAAATTTGTTTCGGCTTTTTTCGATTCGGTTTCAATGCCTATGATTCTATGAATGTTAGATGTGAAACTCCCCTTCCCCGATTTGACTAAAATTTAAAACTTTTTTGCGCGGAAACGACTTGACTATAACGGACCTTATGTTACTCTTTAATAAACTGACAAAAATATATTAATAAACAGAGCTTGAAAGTATTTTTAAATGAAACCAGACTCAGTTACTTGCAAAACGGGTTGTTCATCAGTTCGATTATCGGGTTGTTCAGTTTATTGTGTTGGATTTTAATGTATTGTTTGGGCTTTTAACAAGAGGCCAATTAAGGAAACCATATATATACTCATTAGATAGAAACCCTAATTCCTAAATTTTTGATATCATTAGAAATCGAATCCCCAATCTGTTACGCCCCATGTGGAAAGACGACCCAAACGGGCCGTTACCAGGCCGGGTTGGCAGCAAGACTATGTCATGGGCTAATCCAACTATCTTATTTACCAAGTTTATGTGTCGAGTCATATTAGGAATGTATTTATGTTGTCTCCTTATGTTAGGAAAGTATTTAATAAGTTTGACTATGTGTTTAGGAAAGTCTTCGTATTCAATGCGTTTGACTATTTGTTTAGGAAAGTCATAATAGCCATAATAGGCCTATGGCCCATTTAGCTATTATAAATACTCTTGTACTCTTTCATTATATTCAATCAATCAAATTAAAGATCAACAATTCTCTTCTCTTCTCTAATTTTCTTAAGGAGCAAGCACCCGCTAAAAGTGGTGCCCTATCTTGATACTATCCGTTACGGGTCGTATCAACTGGTGCTTTCATTACCAACTGGGATGCGTTTGTAGAGAGTGTCAAAAATCGATTCGGGCCTTCGAAGTATGAGGATCCGCAGGGAGCTTTGTCAAAA
>BQNB010034314.1:0-51692 GCA_026074375.1 Tanacetum coccineum
AGAATTTGGTAGGAGATTGCTTGATTGAGTTTATAACACATGTTATATAGAAAACAAGTTGTAGATATTATTTCTCTTGGTGATTTCTATACTAGAACCGGATATGTATGTATAAATATGTGAAAATATATAATTTTTGGATACTAGGTATAATTGTGGGTATTTGGTTGAGTATAGATAGGTATTGGTGCTTCCGGGTATACCTAAATGTATTTTATTGCGAAACGTAAACGTTTTACGTAACCAATAAAAATAAAATATAAAAAGTTGAGTATTACTTTCGTAAAAATAATATAATGCTTGCTTGACGTAAACCTTTATTTTTTATGCCCGTTTACGTTGATTGTTGATTTTTAGGGGGTGTTTGGGATTGCTTATTTAAAATAGATTATGCCTTTTGAAAATAGATAATCAAATAAGTAGTTGTTGCAAATCGTGATTATGAAATATAGTGTTTGGATTTGATTATGTAATATGAAACAAATTATTTAAAAACTTTAGTTATAAAATTACCAAAAAAGATATGAAAAAGACAAAATTAAAACATAAGAAAACAACATGACATAGTAATAAATTGAGGGTATTATAGTAATAAAACAAAGAAAAACTATCACGTTTTCAAAAAGTAAAGGGTGAGCACCAGCTTCAAAACATCATTTTGAAACCATTAAAACGCAAATAATTGATTTTTGAAGGTTGTTTGCCAAACACTTAAAACTGATTATTTGCGTTTTGAAAACGCAATAATCAAATAATCTACATACAAACTCAATCCCAAACACCCCCTTAGACTCAACAAAACATCGTCAACACAAGTGTGAGTTGCAATTCGATGATTGTTCTTTTTGTCCTTTTCAATCGATTTCGTAATTTCATGTATTGACCATACATGTAGATTTTGAAAATATATGTGGTTATTTTATTGATATCTTCTTTATCTAGTAAAATTTTAATCTCGATTATGTTCATGATCGGAAGTTTTGTGATTGGAACTTGTAATGAGAATTAACATCTTTTGAATAATGGTTAATTATTTCATTAAATTTTCACTTACGATTATATTTAAGATGATGGAGAATCACTATCCATGATAAGTTCCATCATTCCTAATCCTAATCTTAAATAATTAAATACTTCACGTTTTAAGGGCTTAGTAAATATATCAGCTATATTATCCTCAGATGCAACTTTCTCGATAGAGAATTTGCCCTTTTGGATGTTATTGCGTAGAAAGTGGTGACGAATTTCTATATGTTTAGTTCTAGAGTGTTGTACAGGGTTTTTACTTAAATCGATAGCGCCTTTATTATCACACATAATCGGAACATCATCGAGGCGTATGCCGTAGTCGATGAGAGCTTGTTTCATCTATAGTGCTTGTTGACATGCCTTCCCGGCGGAGACGTATTCAACTTCAATCGTGGAGATAGCAAGGGCCGTTTGTTTCTTAGCGAACCAAGATGTCAAACAACATCCCATGAACGTACAAACGCCACTAGTGCTTTTACGATCAACGTAATTGCCTGCGTGGTCGGAGTCGGCATAAACTATAGTTTCTATTCCGGTTCCTTTCGGATACCATAATTCTAAGTGACTAGTTCCTCTATTTTTTTTGGGTAAAGGGTTACCCCGGTGTTGTATTAATCACATCAAGAACGTTAAGTACAATGGAATGTGGCTAAATCACCACATTAACCTCAAGCAAGCTTGAACTACTAACATTTGAGACATGCCTCAAATGTACTACAAAGATGAGCGAAGACTAATAATAACAATAATAATTTGGTACTCGTCCTACGTCTTTATTCACACAAGAAAGGACCAATTGTGTACTCTAAGGCCAGCATGAGGAGAACCGAACGATCACGAGCCATAAATCCGAAAGCCACTCGGCATATTCCACTTATCAAGCAACTCCGACACCTTATATGGGTTTTTAAAATGAAAAGAGAGAAGCTTAAGTCTTACCATAGTCATAATCACATCCCAAACTTCCTTTAGAGACCTTTTAGAGTTTTTGAACAAACGATTGTTCCTTTTAGACCAAAGGAAATAAGTTGTAGCAGCCACTACCAACCTTCTAATAATACTCCTTGCCGACCGTTGATGAGCAATAGATATTAACCAAATCAAAATAAGATGCATTAATGGAGGGACATTCTCCAAGTCAGCCAACAAACGAACGTAATACCATACCTACAAAGAGAATTGACATTCAAAAAACAAATGGTAATGTGAGTCCGAAACCATGTTACATAGAGGGCAGCGTATCAACGAGAGATCCACATTCCTTACATCCTATTGGCGAAGTTTATCTTGAGTCCACAAGCTACCTCTCAACGTTAGCCAAAGATGAAAAGCGTGTCGAGGAATACAATGAGAAAACCAAACAACATGAGTCCATTTAACCTCAAAACCACGAGGACGTAGCTCCTCCCACGCCTTTGACACAGAAAACAAGGAAAGCACACCCTTCCTATTTTTCCATTGGATTAAGTCACTCGAAGTAGGATCCAGAATCGGGGCTGACATAGTACCAATGTTAGGGGCTTTTAAAAGCCACGGCTGAGGCCAATGCCATTCCTTATTAGCCACAAAATCTGCCACCTTACACGACATATTAAACCCCGCATTAGAGACATCACGAGGCAAGATAAATTTAGCCAAGGGGCTGTGGCGACACCAGTTATCAAAGAGCACCAAGGTGTTCAAACCATTACCAATCTTGGCCCAGAAGAATGGCCAAAACTTTTCCCGAAGCTATAAAAACTTACGCCAGCTCCAGCTCGCGTCAGCCCGTATAGGAATATCCCAAAATGAGTGGCCACAAAGCTGATAGATATTAGTCCACCTTAACCATAGAGACTTTCGAATCGAAATGATATTCCATATGTGTTTAGTCATTAGAGCAATGTTGAACATTTCAAGGCTCCTAATACCTAAACCACCTTCGGTCTTAGGAAGAGAGATCACATCCCATGCAACTTTAGCTTTGCCTCGCTTGTATTCCCCGTTACACCATAAGAACCCTAACAAGCTGAAAATTTAGTAGATAGTACCTTAAGGTATTGGAAGTACTTAATGTGACTAGGTTCCTGCTCTATTGTACAATGTACCTTCAATATACGCCTTAACGGCTTCTAGTGTGGGGTAGTCTTAGGATTTTTTCTTAGAATCGAGCACTCTTAAGCCAATACATAAACATAATATAGGGAATACTTTCGGTTATATTAAAGTTTAAATCTACAATATACCTTGATATTTAGAGCTATCTACGACAGTCGAGTTTCTCGTCCATAGTGTGCTTGATGTTGTTGACATAGGCATCTTGGTTGGTTTGGAATTTCCAACGTACTTCTTTAACATCTGCTTGATTGTATTTGGATTGACTTGAAAATTTATTCCCACTCTTCCTTTGTTTAAATTTTGAAGACCCATAAAGAAGTTCAAATCCCCAATCATACTTAATCTCAAACTATTCGCTGATTGATTTTAGCAAAATCATTTCATAAGTGTTTGCTTGTGGAACCAAATATTAATTGTAGTAGACATATTAAAACAATGATAAGACGTGACTTTTGATTTCTTGTAAATGTGTTTTATCGACCCCATTCCATTGATACTCAGGTTTTTATCAAATTATGGCTTTAGTCTATCATTACCAAGCTTTGGAGCTTTCTTAAGACCATTCATGCCTTTTAGTGTATATAACTAGTTTGGTTTTTTAATAAAATTCAATGATACCCCAGTGGTTGAGCAACTATAAACCTCTTTGTTTATAAAATCGTTTAGGAAAAAAATGGGGGGCCCATTTCTTACATCCATTTGATTATAATTTAAGTATTGGCACAAGCTAAGCAAGAAGTATTCTAATCGATTTATAAACCTAGACTCACGGAGCATATGTTTCTTCATTATCATATACCCTCTTGTTTATTATATTCTTGTGCCACTAAATCTTGCCTTTTTTCTAGTTAATATACCGTTTTCATCTTAATTTATTTTCTAAAGACCTATTTTGTTCCTATGGACCGATTGATCATGGGTCAAGGCACTATATTCCCAAAACATATTAGCACAAATTGATTTAGTTTCTTCTTGCATTGCTACAACCCAACTTTCTATTTTTTATGCCTCTTTGACATCTTTAGGTTCTATCCGTAGTTATAAAACAAAAGAAACAATTACTTTCATTTTGGGTTGAGACCTTAAGGTTCTTTGATTAAGATTTCCTATGACTTGATCTATTGGATGATTCTTGGACTCCTTAATGTTAACGATTTCGTCAACTTCTATCGACTCATCTTCTTCATTATTATTATTTACTACTTTGATATTAATTTTAATGGCTTCTTCTTCACCAACATCATCTTCAAACCAATGGTGATTAATTTGGTAGGTGGAGACTTTCATCGAATGTCACGTTGTGTGATTCCTTTGACTTTTATTGTAGGTTTATTTAATACTACATAAGCTTTACTATTTTGAGATTTACCTTTAGACAAAAACACTTCGTATGACTTTGGGTCAATCTTGTTTAGATAGTCTTTAGTATTCAATTGAAGCACTTGCTTCTTATATCTTTTAAAACTATTCTAAGAATGTTTCTCTACCTCTAAATATTTCATAAGGGGTTTTTCCTAGTATTGGTCGAAATTAATATTCTATTTAGTATATAAGTTGACGTATCAACGACATTACACCAAAACTTTTATGGAATGGATTGTTCATTAAGCATAGTCCTAGACATCTCTTGTAAGGTCCTATTCTTTCTTTCTACTACCCCATTTGATTGTGGAGTACGTGGAGCCGAGAAGTTATGAGTAATGCCTTGCGCATCATAATAAGCTCCGAATGTACTTTATTATCAAAATCTCCCGACCATGAACCGTTCTATTGCTGTTTTAGAAACTAATCTAGTTGTTTTGAATTTTCCTACTTTATTTATTTTATATTTCTTCAAAAGTATTTTATTGGTCATTTAGAATTCTAAGTCACATGTATATGCTAAGATATTCATCTACTACAAACTAGGTGTATAGGATTACCGCCATAGCTTATTATTGACGATGGACCGAATAAGTCCATATGTAATAATTCTAAACATATTTTAGTAGAAACTATATTTTTAGCTTTATGACTTGCATGAGCTTGCTTTCCAATTTTGCAAGCATCACAAAAATGTTTATCATGTTTTAGTTTAGGTAAGTTTGTAACTAATTCATTAGATGACAATGATTGAATTAAACGCATATTTGCGTGACCAAGTCTTCTATATCATAAGGTAGAATTATCTACTACCGTGGCGAAACATAATTTGTCTTGAGACTTATTTCCTAATTTCATTACGTATAAACCATTTTTCCTAATCCCGTTTCCTATTATTTTACCATCTTTAATTATTTCACTACCTTCTTTCGTGAATAAGACTTGTCACTTATTATCACAAATTTGACCGACACTAAGTAAGTTAAATGCTAAGTTATCTACGTGTTCTACATTAGATATAGTAAGAGAGTCGTTAGAGATTGTACCTTTGCCAATGAATATCTGTGCCTTTTATGTTACTTCAAAAACAGCATTTACCTCGTCGTATGCTTTGTAGGTAGAGAATCTACTGTCTGTTACCGGGTCCGATGTTTGGAGCAACCACTATCTTTGAATTCCTATTATCCTTGTTCTTTAAGCATGTTCTCAAGCATACCTATTTCAACAAAAACAAATTCAAGCGTTTGGTCCCCAATATCTTATGGGTCCGAAAATATTAGTGTTGTACATCCCTTGCATTTGTTGCAATTGATTGGGATATTGAAATGGGATACAATTTCCCGTATGTTCAAAGCCTTGACTTTGTTGGTTGTTCCAATTCATAGGATATAAGTTTTGATGAATTGGTTCTCTAGAGTTTCTTCTATGTTGAGGTGTGTTGTGTCTTGGTTGAGAAGAGATATTTCTCCTAGGCGGAGGTGTTTTCGATCTAGACTCGGTTTTGACATAACCTATACCGCTTTTAGGTGATGGTTTTAAAGATGGCTTCTTTAACTCATCAATTCTATTATGTATTAGTTTCTTCCTAGTAATAACAAAATCCGATCTAGAAGACATGGGTGGACTAAAAGCGTGTTATGTCCCTATTTCACCATTGGTGCGACTCACGGATCCACGCATGGTGGATCCGTACACCTTTATGGTGGATTCGTCCGTCGCTTTTTCAGCGGACGATTAAACAAAACTCATGATTTTAGTTCCGCTTGTTGACGCTTTACTACTATAAAATCCTATACCTATTTTACAACTAGGTGAGTTTTGATTATTTAACATTTCTCTTAGTGAATTAACGCTTTTATCAAATTTAACAAATTTAACTTGAGTTTCCTTAAGTTTAGGGTTTTTCGATTTAAGTTCTTCACATGACTTACACGCGATCTTACTTTCTTTACTTCTCTCAAAATTTTATTCTTGTTAATGATTTTTAAGCTAATTTTACATAAGCTATCGTAATCTATTTGCATACTATCATTATCAAGAGAAGATGCGTTATCACTGTAATAAGAAGAGTTAAGAGTTACCTCATTTGACTATTGAGCCATGAGACAAGTTTCATCGTTAGTTTTGTCTTCGGCGTCATTTTCGCTATCACTCCAAGAGCTCAATGACGTCCTTTTGATCTTGTTTACGTGATGGGTTTAGACAATCGCCATGACGCTCCTGATTTGGATCACCGCATCTAAAACATTTCCGGTCACTCTTACCTTTCTTCTCACCCCTTTGTCGGAATGACTTCTTTTCTTCTCTTGGTTGCCTAACAAATTTACCCTTTCTTCTAAAGAACTTTTTAAAGTTCCTTACGACCATATCATATTCATCATCATCGCTTTCGGATGTCGAAGTTTCATCATCACTAGACTCTTTTTTAGCTTTCAAAGAGATGGACTTAATTCTTTCCTTTTTGCCTCTATAGATTTTGAAATCTTTTTCCATGAATACTTCATGTACTTTTAGATTGCTGATAAGCTCATCTAGAGCTAGTGATGACAAATATTTCGATTCTTCAATCGCCGTGACCTTTGCTCTCCATTTAGTTATGTCGAGCCCTAAGGAAACTATCCTATACTAGTTCTTGCTTGAGAAAACCTTCATCAAGCGCTTTAAGGACTAGTAATAATAGTGTTAAATCTGCAAAACCGTATCAAATAGATATCTTAAGGATAGTAAATTGTTCATATTGTTGAACAAGAATATCAATTTTATTATCCTTTACTTGTCTATTACCTTGATGTGTGATTAACAACGAATGTCAAATATCTTTAGCATTTTACACATGAAAATTATTTCATATTCCTTTTTAGGTAAAACATTATAAAGAACCATTTTAGCTTCATTATTATTTGCAAGTTTCTTTTTAAGATCATCAGATTGTTCTTCATAAGGAACAACCTCTAAAATTTGAGTAACTTCATTTTTGGCAACTGATGGAAAATCACCATTCAAGATAATATGCCAAAAATCTAAGTCTTTTTCTTTCACATAAGTTTCAAATATATTTTTCCAATATATAAAATGATCACTTTCAAAAAGAGGTGGTCTTTGCATAGATTGCCCTTCTAGATATTTATCCGAATCCATAGATCGATTCAAGCTTTAATGTACAATATACGTTAAAGATCTTGGGTGACCTTGGCTTCTGATACCAATTGTGGAAACTAAAAGGGAGGTTGAATAGTTTTTACCGTTTTAAATTTGAACTTAGATTATCAACTTATGTGAACTCAAGAGATATACACAAGTGTATATGATAGCGACGCAATAAGTAAATAAGTAATCTACGAAATATGAACAAGTAAAGATAAGAAAGATCAAATCGATGACACAATGATTTATAGTGGTTCGGCTACGAAGCTCCTCTTCGCCCTACTCCACTCCCCAAGTACCCAACTTGAGTGTTATCTTCACTCGTATGTCACATGACTCCCTTTAGGAGGAAATAACCATACACGTCGCTTACCACTTTTTTCTGGTACTACAGCTAAATTTCCGAGTTCTACTTCGAGTAGAAACCAATCTAACAGAACTTTGTATTTTGTGGCCTAAATACTAACATATCATACACATATGATATGCACAAGATATACAAGATGAATGATTATCACAATCGTGATGACACAACTAAACTATTAACACTTGAAGCTTGACGTTTCTGAGGTTATTCATTAAAGAGTGGAATGAGTTGATCACTTATAATGGATCGTGTAACAAGTATACTGATCAAAGAATATAAAAGATAAAAGATGTATGTGAAAAATATTTTTCAAGAGTTGTTTAAAATGAAAGCTTAAGGTTGCTATTTATAGGCAAACCTTTGAAATTCAAATCTGTCCCAAACAGCTCGTCCGTGCGACTCACGGATCACGTGTTGACTCGGCTCGCCCGTCTTTGTATTTGGTGGATAGTGGGTGGGCTGGCGATAGCATTTGTCATTTTGTGATTAACCCTAAATCTATACAAAATATTGTTTTGTACTTAATAAAAGTATTTTATTAGATTTTTTTTTGATTCTTCTAGAACAAAATATTTCTTATCACCAATAAGGAAAGATTTTCTAGTTTGGGAAGATATGGAAAGATTTAGAAAGATTGTTTCCACTTAATCTTATTTTGTCTTACATGATTAATATAACTAGCTTATAATTAATTACGTGTTAACTTAAATCATTGATTAGAAATGGATTTTTGCAAATGATATTAAATTTTTTCTGTGATCATTAACTTTTGTTTAATATTGCCATATTATTCCTTATCGGGATTTTTTGTGTTCAAGTAAAACTTTTGATCAATAACTTGTTTACGTAAATTTTTACGTAGTATGACATTTATATTTGTTATTATCAAAACATGAAGATCATTAAATATAAATATCGTTTTTGCGCGAATATTTGTATTAACAAATCTTTCGCGCGAATATTTGCACGAATATCGTTAGTTATTTTGTGAAAGTTGACTCCTATTTATATAGTTGATAATTGATCAACACAAATATATGGCTATTAGTCAAGTATTGCATCTATAGTTTAAATATTTTTTCCTTTGTCTTTGCTATATTATAGAAATATTGGTCTTGTTCCTCTAACTTGTTTTTGTAGCAAAGTTACCATAGCTCAATTCCTTGGGGTCCTAAACGAGGGGATCCAATAATCATCAAGGAGGACGTTTCTTCTGTTTAGATTCAATTGATTTATCGACGAAGGGCTTTTTGTGTTTACAAAAAAAGGGAGAAAATGAAATGTAAAATCATAAATACTTGTTTAAAAATAATTTTACATTTGATGAATTTAGATTTTTTAATTATCAAAAAGGAAGAGATTGTTGATAGAAATAATGCCTAAAAATGTTATTGATATTTTTTGAATTCTCTACGTTTTGATAATCACAAAATGTAAGAACGCTCTATGTAAAATTAAACGGAAACAAGTAATTAATCGTAATTTTCATTTCGAAAATTAATCACTTAAAGATATGAATAAATAAATGCTTAATTTATTTGTGATTAAAGAAATTCTTATTTTTCCTAAACCTTGCATTTTTATAAAATGTAACAAATATTTTTAAAACTTATAGACAGCATTTTTGTATTTGTAAGAAATATTTTATTCAAAGTAAATATTTTGAATTCACATTTTCCCCCTAAAATTAAATAAAACTGATCTAGAAAATAGCTCCCCTGGAAAAGACAAAAATGAAAGCGTCCTACTATGCGCGGCCCTCTTACAGGTATGAGCGGCCCCCTTAGTGATAAGGGGGCCGGCAAGGGAGCTAAAGGGCGTCTATGTAAAAACGGCTCCCAGCTTTGCCTATAAATAGTGGACTGTTCCTCATAGATTTTTTACATTTTGCACTCATTTTCTTTCTGTTCAAAATTAGTTTATATATCTCCTACAATCCTTAGATCATTTAATCTTAAGCATTTGTTTCCAAGTGATTCAAGCTTAGATCTTTAAGTGCAAGAGAAGAATACTTCTTATTATGAAGTTACGAAGTATTATAGCTTAGTTCGTGTTTACGTAAGCAGTGTTGATGTGGTAATTCATTTTAAAATATATCTCTTGTGATTGTGTGTAATAGTTAGATCGGGTTGATCGTGTTAGCACTTAGGTGAAGTGAATCCTTTGTAATGGTGGTTAGTATTTTAGACCTCAAAATCTAAGTGTGTGGTAGATTAGTTCTAGCTAAGATTAGGACTCGACATTTGGCTTAGTGTCAAAAATTGGTGTATGCTACTTGTGTACGGTTTTCTCTGCCTAAAGGGAGTTTATTGACATAGTGAATAGAACTCTCGAGTTGGGTACTCGAGGAGTGGAGTAGGGCAAAGAGGAGTTTCGTTACCGAACCACTATAAATCCGTGTGTTGTGGTTTGATATTTCTAACTCTTATCTCTTGTCTTACAAGTTTACAATATTAAATATTGTCATTTGTTTAGTAACTAGATTGTTTTATATTGTGTTACATTAAGTTACTAAAGAACCGCAGAATCTAACTTTTTAACACAACGATAAATAAATTTTAAAAAGGATAAACTATTCAACTCCTTTCTAGTTTCACATAGTGTTATGGATAAAGTAGTATTAAAATAGTTTTATAGTGTGACAAAATAATTCACAAGATAAAAGCACGATGGCTTATAGGATTACAAAAAAATAGTTTGTGAAATGGCAGTAAGACAGTTTATATGACAATGAGAAAATAGTTCATACGGTGATAGTAAAATAATTTACATAAGTAATAACAAAATGGTTTATAAGGTGATAGTAACATAATTTGTAAGATGATAACAAAATAGTATATAAGATGACATGAAATAGTTTATAAGATGGTAGTTTATTAAGTGATAGCAAAATAGTTTATTACGATAGTAAAAATGGTTTATAGAGTGATTGTAATAATGTTCAAAGGGCTATTTAAAAAATAAAAAAAAAATAAAAAAAAAATTAGTTTAAGGAGTGACTCCGACCCCCCCTACTTAAATATATATAGAGGTTTACAGTATAAATCGTTGATATTTTCATAATGAATTAATGTGATTGATAAATAAATCATCCACATAGTACAACGAAAATTTAAAAGAAAGTACAACGCGAATTCCTATAGGAAATAGAGTCTAAGATAGGTTCAAACTTAGGTTTTACTAGGAAAGGCAGAAAGAAAAAAATCTCTCTTTAAGCATCAACATTATCTGAAATGTTGTTAGGGTCTTGATCGGCTTCTCCTGCTCCCAAAGCATACACCCTTCCAAGTGCTTCACTACTTCCAACTTGGCTTCCACGGTTCTGATTCCTTAACTACGGGCATTCATTACGATAGTACCCTTATTTCCCACATTCAATGCAAAATAAGGTTCTTTGATCTGCCCACTGGAGCCTTGATTGTTGGGCATCTAGACTCCTATAGTCCTTGGTTTGATGACCTATTCCTCTTGCATTTTCTTGCTGTGCACGGTTCAATGTTGGCAATATTTGCTTTTTTTTGCACAGAGGTAATGTTTGCATATCTTTCTCTCACCAGCCTAGCAATGTTGGCCCTTGTACGTTTTGCCTTTTGTAGGTGGTTGCTGAACATGGTCATCCCTTGGGTTGCTCTTAATTCTCCTCTTATTCTCAGCTTGTCTAGCAGCATGTACACGAACCTTTGGATCCATCAAGCTGTTTGCAATCTGAATTGCCTCTTGGATTCTTGTTGGTTTAGATGAAGTCACATTCCCCTGAATGCTATCAGGAAGACCCCAGATGAACCTTGTCTATCCTTATCCTCTTCACTGGGTACCATTTTGGGCACAACAAAGATATTTCTGAAAAGTTATGTATACCCACCACAAGATCAGTACTTTTGACAGTTCAATATCCACACAGCTTGTTCTCTAAAATTCTGAATCTTGTTTCTTGGGGTAGTAAGCTTAGGTCATCTTTTCATCAAAAATAACTCTTTCATGACATCACATTGGGTGATCATGTCCAAAATCAGTCCTAACATGGGAGTTCACCATGGTAGTTGCACCAACCTAGCAAGGTGCAAGTAACAATAAAATATGTAGTATTGTACGAAATGAAGACCCAATGCCCTTCAAATACTCCATAACAGTTAAGCACCTGAGAATACATGCTTAAAATGTCAACATAAAGTTGGTAAGTTTATAGGTTTGAATAAATAATAATTGTGGACCGCAAGATTTTAAATGGGTATGACATGTAACACATATAACGCCAAATAACTTTTGTAATTTGATTGCACTAAGCTCATGACACCGAAACGAAGACATTGTATAAACATAATATTTGCCCGTTGAGATGATCCAACCTGAGACCCTCTAGACTTTGATATGGTATACGCCCGTTGACCTTGTAGGGGACCACTCCTAGACGGGGATGTCAATTATAATAGATCTATTTATAACACACGCGCTTACACAAGGTAATTAACCGTTCACTTGTTGATGGGGCGTTGTGGGTTTGTTGTACTTAGGCGCATCATTAATTCTTTGATAAAAAATACTAATTAAAATATTATATTTTGCAGTCCTAATGTTAAAAACAAGCAATGTATCTCACACCGGGTGTTGTAAATAATTGTAAGTACAGTTTTTAAAAACGGAGCTATAAACTCACCTCAAGTAAAAGTATTGATTTTTGGGAAAATCAACAAAGGAAATCGTCATAACAAGTCCGACGCGCAACCTATTTAATTACGGGCCGATTTAGAATAATGCAATCGCAATAAAATGATGCAATTATTTCTTTTAACGTTATATCAACTACTAATAGTTTGCGTTTTTGTATTTTAAATCAAATATGTTACGTCAAAGTTGCCAGTTAATTTAAAGTATAAACGTTTGTAATATTTCTCTTAATAGTCAAAAATTAATTATAGTCTTTCTTGCTCGGTCATTTTTTTTCAGTATTTCATATAGTCAATTAATTATAGTCTGATTAGTTTATAAAATAATATTTATAAAGTTTATGACGCGTATAAATATTATATAAGTGATGCTACATTATTTTTTAAGGTTTTTATAGCTCAAACGGACCCGAAAACACTAATTACTATTTCTAACAGCAACCATTTTTTTATAAAAAGTGTGCAGGAAACTTAATAACTTTTCAGAAAAATAGTCCAACTTTAATGGAGTGTATCTCCTTCGTTATAATGAGTTACGGGTCGTTCGAACTTGAGGGTTTAACGGAAAATCAAAATCTAAAAGTTTTTTTCATAAATATTTCTCGACTCGGACCCGAAACGGGTCAAAAATATCAAAACAGAAACTGTACGGCTGTTTTTGCCGAAAACGTTACTAAACTTGTTTTGACCGTACCTTTGTTATAAGTCTGTTTTTCACGTTCTTTATATCAAAATCGCCAGGAGAACATATACTAACTTATTTTTAGAGTTTTAACTTGTCAAAATATTTTTAAACCATCCCTATGGTACGAACTATTTTGGACAGTTTATATACATTTCTTAATCTACTAATTTAACTTCATTCACAACAACAAAAATCATTCTAACTTAATCCCTTCATCCACTTTCACAATTATTCACCACGACAACAAGTCCAATATATCTTAATCCCATCCACCACTTCAACAATATTAACTAATATTTCAAGAACAAAAACTTAAATATATAACTTAACTAAGCTAGTTTATAAATCACTAATTTAATCAACAACACATATATTTTTTAGCAAGTACTTGTAATATGTCAAAAATAATTATTTTAAGTGTATGATCATGTGTATAATCTATTTAACACTTTTTTGCAAGTAAATATATATATGAGACATGTTAAGTTCAGAAAAGTGTTTAATTATTAAATGAATTGATCTTTGGTATAGTTTTTAGTTTTATTAGTTAAATATATTATAATAAAGTATATCTTGGTCAAAGTTAAGTAAAGTTGACCAAGGTCTGACTAAAGTTAGAAAAATAGAATAGAAATAGCAATAAGTATTAATACACATCTAGGAGGGGTATATATACAAGTCTCTTATATTTTGTAATTTACTTCTCCCTCCTATTTCTATTAACCCTTTTGGAATGAAAACTTTAAAAATGATGAAAAATACTCTCTAGCTCCTCTCTTCTAATCCTATAACTTTTGTATGATACTATAGTGAAAACATGACATATAACAAGTGGTATCTATTGCTGGGAGAGATCTAGTTGTGTTTCGTGAATTAAATTGAGCTTAACCGTATCATTTTTTGATCAAACAGCTTTTGTAACGAAGAAATTTGTAGGTTTCGTAGACGCTAAGTGTAAGATTTGTGATTTGATGTGTTTTTTTTATCTTAAAACACTGAAATATAACTTTCGTAATCATCAAATTATAGGTTTAATAAATAGTTTATGAAAATACTTGTTTAGATTTGATATTTGATCCGAAAAAAATATATGATTTTGATAGCTTTCGTAATTTGGAAATGAGGTTTCGGTAACTGTTTTTTAGGCGAGAAAAAACATTCGTAAAACAAGTTTTTGTGCTTTCATATACTTAAAAAATTCAATTTATTTGCAGCTTTCGGTAACTGCACTGCGTAAGTGGTTTCTTAGCTTTGTAAACACCCTACTACACCCCCCTCTATTTAGCTTCGTAAAATAGTCAATAGATTTCGCAACATTGAACTTAGTCAATTTGAAAAGATAACATTGATATTATCATTCTAAACAGCTTCAAAATCAAATTGATAGGTTTCTTAATAGTTTCGTAGCTAAGAATTTATGAAAGTAGGAGGTTTCTTAGAATTTAAAAAGTGAGGGATAATTGGAATTTAAATGGAAAAGGTGGTGTCAATCATTAGAGCTTTCGGTAACCGTTTGGTTTCATAGATTGTGGAGATTTCGTATATTTGGTTTCGTAACTGGAGGTTTCATATCAAGAGATTGGTTTTGGTTTCGTACTTCAAGCTTTCGTAACACAGGTTTTATATGAGAGGTTTCATAACACAGTTTCATAACTGAAGGTTTCGTAACTAAATGTTTCATAGCAGAGGTTTCGTATTACAATTTTGAAACAGTTTCATACCATTGAGGTTTTGCAAGATTTAACACAGATTTCCTAATTGAAGGTTTCGTAATTCAGTTTTCATATTGGAAGGTTTCGTATCTTAGTGTAAGAGGTTTCGAAACACAGATTTTGTGTTTCGTAACACTATTTTAGAGGTTTTGTAACACAGATTTTGGGTTTTGTGACACTGTTTCATAGGTTTCGTAACTTAGACTTTGGGTTTCGTAACATAGTTTCAGAGGTTTTGTATCTTCTAATATGAAAATTGAGCATTCGTATAATAGCTTCTTGTTAACTTAGACTTTGAAAAATTCAAGGTTGTATCTTTCAAGGTTAATCATTCAAAAGTATTGTAATACAAAAAGGTTGTTTATTGCTCGTTGATTTCTCAATTACAAGACTTTATCTCAAAAAACGATCCAAGTTTGCTTTGTAATCATTCGGTACAACATGTCTGCTTTAAATCAACAAACTCTAGCTGACTCATGAGCTAATGAAAGACCTCCAATGCTTAAGAAAGGGAATTATGTTCCATGGGAGAGTAGGTTCAGAAGGTTTATGGATAATAAGCTCGAAGATGGGGAGCGGATGTGGAGCTTAATTGAAAAAGGATCTTATGTAAGGCCAATGATTCCTGATCTAGATAATACTACGAAGCAGATAATTGAACCACTGTCCAAATGACTAAGATAGAATAAGAAGCTATCACATTGCTGTTGTTGCGAGTATCGAATATCTTCTTCATGCAATACCTAATGATATCTACAATTTCAGTAGATGCGTGAAATATGACTCAGGAAATGTGGGAACGATTAAAAGGTTGTTGTTAGGTTCTGATGTTTACTAATCTGTAAGGACACTCACGGGCTCAATGGTGAGTGTTTGGACAAATTTACAGCAAAGGAAGGAGAATCACTAGAATTTGTGTATGAAAGATTGACAACGCTTATGTATATTATGGACCATAATAATGTTCGTCCTATTCCAGTATCAATCAACACCAAGTTTCTTAATTGCTTGCAACCCGAGTGGAGTAAATATATTACCATGGTTCATCACAACCAAATAGGAGATACAGTTTCATATGATCAGTTATATGATTCCTTAGTGCAATTCGAACCACATGTTCAAGCATCCAAAGCAAAGAGGGCAACCAGGGTTCATGACCTATTAGCCCTAATTGCTCATTCAAATGGTTCTTTGTCACAATCTCATGCAAGTCCTTCTTATTCACATTCACCACAACCACATTAATATGTCACCCATTTCCTTCATCAGTTGTTGATTATGAAGAAGATTATCAAAGGGGAGTTACAAGGGGATTCTTAAGAAGATAAGCTTACAACCACAATGATGTTATTAGCTCGAGCAATCACCCAAAAGTTCTCTACACCTACCAATAATCATCTTCGTACTTCATCAAACATAAGGAATCAAGCTGTGATTCAGGATGATAGAGTTGACATACAAACAAAAAATACAAGATATGGTGGAAACGGTAACAGGAATGCAGGGAGACAAAACAGGATTCAAGCATTTAATGCAAAAAATGGTTGACTCAGGAATGATGAAAGCAATATATTGTTCAGCGGTTCCACAAACTGTGTTTAAACCTGGGAAAAGACAAATGTTTAGTGTTATATCTGCAATGAAAAAAGTCCACTATGCTCTGTGTTTGTAAAAAAAAAAACCAAGATGTTGTGATGCATGATTTCAGTGAAACAAATGTTGTTAGCCATGAAAGTGATGCCGAAAGCAACCTCAAGGATGCAAGAAAAAGATTTCATGCTCCGATAATTCTTATGGTGATGAACACAATGAAGAGCTTAACTGCCTACAATACTCATGATGGCATGATTCAACCAGTGATGACAAGTTGTGATGGAGCCATACTATGATGCAAAGGATGTCTGTGAGGTAAATGCTTCAAACAAAATCATTCCCTAAGGGGTTCATGAACACAAGATTCATGGGAAAGTAATGGTAGATTGACTAAACATGATTCAAAAAAGCTCATGATCAATATCTTGATTTTCACTACGTTAAAATTCTAGCATTATAATTCCAAGATAGCTATAATAAAAAAACGATTAAACAATGTGCTTTAAAATAGCAAAAAGAGTTGACTACATAAAGGAGCTTGAGAGTGTAAGGAACGGGCCAAAACATTGAGTAAAAACGTTCTATGTTTAATATATAAGGAAACATGTGATGATTTGGAAGTGATATACGTGCTGGATAAAGACACCAATTGAACGAATTTTGATGAAAAAGGATAAATTAAAGTGATTTTTTCAAATAATTGAAAATGGAAAAGATAATAATTCAACATAAAACTCAGTTGGCTAAAAAGGATTTCAAAGAATGAGAAAATTGATATCTTGAAGATATTGTTGATCTTCAGGAAAAACTGAGTTCTCATGATCGAATTGTTTATAAAATGGGTCAATCAATTCAAACCATTCACATGCTTGGAAAGACACCTAATAAAGTTTATGATCCTTTTTTAAAAGCTAGGTTGGGTTATTAAAATCCCGAACGTCTAAAAAAAGCCATTGCAACACAACCAAAAATGTATCATGGTGAAATGCTTCAAAGTACTAATTTAAAAATTGATTCACTTGATTCTGGAAAACTTTTGAGGACGTGAAAAAAGTCAAAATAAAAATGAGTAACAAAATGATTTAATTGGATTTTGGAAAATTAAATGCACTTTATGGAAACATTTTGTTCCTAAAAGAAGACCTTCTGGTGAACATCATATTTTTCAATTCCTTCTACTTCTAATGTATGTTCTGAGTCAAATGAAGCCATGTCGGATTTGCAAATTCTAAAAATGCCAAAAGAGAGTAAATTGTTAAAAATGTTTGAAAAATGGATTTAGCAATTATGGCATTACGAGATCGAATTGATGTCACTCTTTTAGAAGATAATAAAGGAGATGGATGACAGTCAAAATTCTTTAAAAGAGTTTTATAAAACTGATGTAATTCCGATGTCAGAATCTTTGACAAATACTTTGAAAGAACTTCAACAAGAACTTGTTGAAGACAGTACATGAAACTGTTATTTTTTGAATGAATGGAACATAAAGTTGAGGAAATGATCACCAAAATACAATATTTTTCAAACTATATTGATTGACTTTTGAAAAAGTGTCCTTGTGGTAGAGAAATGTGTGATTGTATGTTGATTTATGGTGAAGATTAACAAAAAATGATTTGTTAAAAAATTGGGAAATGGAGAAAAATTCAAGTGCTCCAAAGATATCCAAGCCAATTTACTCAACATAATCAAAATTCTCGAAAATGATTTTAAGCGATCACAAGCTCAAAGTATTGATTTTGAACTTGAACTACAACTTCAAAAAGAGAAAATGGCTTGTGATGTCTCTTGGAAGTCAAGGTTGTCAAAGTTGAATGATGAGAACGTGTTGATAAAAACTCAAGTTGATTCTGTTGGTTCGGAATGAAAAAAAATCAAACTTGAATATCAAAAGCTTTGTAAGTTAATAAAAGCAACATGGGCTCACATCAAGAAGGGTTAATGAGTTAATGAAAGTACAAGTCATAAAGTCGTATGCTTATGGTGAGTATGTTTAAGAATCAGATCTTTTGATGGTAATTTCTGGGCTTAAGGATAAACTCAAAACCTTTGAAAAAGGGAAGGGTGTGAACACTAAGTTTGACCAATTTGTGACCTCGGGATAACTTCTATGTGTAACCCTATTGCCTAACAACATAGTAGCTCAGGCTAAGAAAGTTAAATTCAGAGGACAAAACAGATAGGTCAAAACTAGTCACTTCACATTCTACATCTAAGAACGAGCACAGTATGCAAAAGAATGCAAATGTCATTGCACGAGGGATGTATAAACTTCCAATACAAGAGTCACACACGCAAGTTTCTAAAACTAACATGACTGTTTCTTAATTCACAGGAGTATTAGTGTCTCTATTAGTGTAGTTTACAAAGCTAAGGACACTAAATCGAAGAATAGAGTCTTGAAGAACACTAATGATAAGAGCTCATCTGCACATGTTCAGAAGGTGTCAAGTAGCTTTAGAATAGATTCTAATAAGTGTGAAACAATGAATTTGGCTAAATCTTAATCAAACGCAAGTGTATTAAACACCAAGACTGTAAATGTTGTTAATGACGGTTCGAATATTGTTTTTGATTCTTGTGGTAAAGATGTGTTTATGCTTTCTCATGAAAAATGTGTTGCTCGTTATGCTTTGTCTATAGATTCTTGGGTAGAAACTGCCTTACTCACTACCCCCTAGCAGCAAAATCTAAGAATTTAGGAGCTACTTCTGTAGTTGTGAAATCTAGATTAAGTGTTGCTAAAACCCCAACAACAACAAATAAGGTCTCTAGTGCGTTATCACTATCCCCTGATTCTAGTCAAAGTATGACACTTAGAAATTACATGAAAAACGACAAAAATTGCAAACAAGCTTAAAGGGCATAAATGGTTTGACTTCAACATGCTTTAATTGTCACAAAGTAAGATTGCACAATCACCACCTAGTGTGTCAAGAGTAGTACCACTGTTTGGAACAATAATCAAAACCACCGGTACCACTCAGAAATGGGTAAACCCAAACTGTCACTTCTTCCATCTGCATTTATTTAGGTGATGTTGTGATCCAGCTTGTCCTTTGGATTGTTAATAACGGGTGCTCGAAGCATATGACTGGTAATCTTTAATTGCTAAGAAATTTCGTTGAGAAATTCATAGGAAAAGTTGGCTTTGGGAATGATCACTTTGCTGCAATCACTGGATATGGAGATTATGTTTAAGGAAATCTCGCGATATGTCATGTATACTACATTGAGGGCCTAGGACACAATCTATTTTCAGCTGGACAATTTTGTGATGGATATTTAGAAGTAGCCTTTCGTTCAAACACTTGCTATGTTCAGAATTTAAAGGGTGATGATTTGCTTACCGGTTCTCGTGATTCAAATCTCTACACTATATCTATTTCTGAGTTGGCGGCTTCTTTTCCAGTGTGCTTAATGTCCAAAGCCACATCAACAAAATCATGGTTATGGCACCGAAGGCTTTCTCATTTGAATTTTGGTGCCATTAATCAACTCACGTCAAAAGATCTAGTTGATGGGCTTCCAAAATTTAAGTATGATAAAGATCACTTATGTTCAGCCTGTGAGCAAGGAAAAAGCAAGAAAGCTTCCTTTCCACCAAAATTGGTTCCAAGCACAGAATCCAAACTTGAATTACTTCATATGGATTTATGTGGGCCAATGAGGGTAGAAAGTATCAATGGCAAGATATATATTCTAGTGATCGTCGATGATTATTCTCGATACACCTAGGTATACTTTCTTCGTACCAAAGATAAGGCTCCAGATATGATCATCAATTTCATTAATCAAGTTCAACGAAATCTAAAGGTTCAAATTCTAAAGATCCGAACAGATAATGGAACTGAGTTCAAAAACAAGAAATTACGGTCATTTTATGCAAAGCTAGGCATTGTCCATAATACTTCAATTGCTCGAACGCCTCAACAAAATGGTTTTGTTGAATGTAGAAATTGTACACTCGTCTGCACGAACAATGCTCATCTTTTCTAAAACTACAGAATTTCTTTGGGCCGAAGCTATTGCTACTGCTTGCTTTACTTAGAATCGCTCTATAATACACACAAGGTACAACAAGACTCCTTATGAGCTGATTCGAGGAAGAAAACCCAATGTTTAATACTTTCATGTGTTTGGGTCTCTTTGTTATCCAACAAATGATCGTGATGATCTTGGGAAAATGAAATCGAAGGCTGACATTGGTATCTTTATTGGCTATTCTTAGTAATCATGAGGTTTTCATATCTATAACCGCCGAACCAAAAAGATTATGGAAACGATACATGTCAAATTTGATGAACTCACAACAATAGCTTTTGAATGCAACAATTCAGGACCCGGTTTTAATTGCTTAAATTTTCAAGATTCATTGAAAGATTTACAATCAGTACCGTCAAAAACAGACTTGGATAATTTGTTTGGACCTCTGTATGAAGAATACTATGCGACGAGTATTCCAGAAGTGACAGATAATTCCGCTGCAAATACTCTTGATAACGAAGACACTCCTTCATCATCGTCAATTGTTGTTGAATAAGATGAAGCTCCTCAAATAGTATCCTCATCAGAAGAACCAGTTGACACTGAATCAAACACTCAATGTTGAATGAAAATGTTGATGAATTAGTTCAAGAAGATGTTGCAGAACTTGATGGAAATGTTTTTTACAATCCACTTCACACTCATGTGTTCGAAGAAGCTGAGTCATCTTCAATATATCAGGATCCGTCAAATATGCACTAGTTTCACCAAACACGTCGCTCTACTAATAAGTGGACTAAGAATCATCCAATTGAACAAGTGATTGGTGACCCCTCAAAACCTGTAATGACAAGACATTGACTTCACACTAATGCTGAAATGTGTATGTATGCACTGACAGTGAGTACTACTAAACTAAAAAACATCAAGGAAGCTATGCTTGATCACAATGGGATTGAATTCCACGCAAGATGAGCTGAATAAGTCAAACTCCTTGATGTTGGGAAATTCGTCGAATGTCCTATTGGCGGGAACATAATCGTTGTACAAATGGATTTGGAAAAACAAAGACATTATGCTGTAAAACAGTGTTGGTTTGTGCTTATGGCATTACGATATTTTTACATGCTTAAAAATACGTGAGCCTTCGAGGTCACATACGTTATACACTTAGATATCTTTCTATTATTGTTATTTTAATAAATACTTTGTATATTTATTATTTATATTAATATATGATTCGACAAAAGAACACTAATGGTCGTTAATTAGTTCGTTATGAATAATTAACTATAAAGGCTTTTTAATTAATGGCTAATTAAATGTAATTAACCATAAATATTAGAAAAGTCAAAAAGTTAACACCAAGGGGTGTTTGGGTTGACTTTGACCGGCCTAGACCAAGTGGGGGGGGGGTTGGATTAGGTTTTCTGTTAGCCTCACTTTTTAGTGAACCTGACGTCTTACACGTGAATTAGACTAGCTATAGACCAACTGCTAAATGCAGGGACTATTATTGTATAAGTGGGATAGATAGCTTATGTTTAGGCTATAAATACCCCCATGACTCTCCATGGGGGGTGTGGATGTTCATTTCTTGTTTTCTCTTTTCTAATCTAATACACACATAGTATTTTCTCCACCCTCTCTCTAATTTCTCTCACTAGAACACCATGGTTTATCTTATGTTCTTTGATCATCCTTGACCCCCCGAAAAGGTGTGTTTTTGTATTGTACAATTGGTATCAAGAGCTAACCGGGGGTGTCTTGTATTCGTGTTTGTGGTTTCCTGATTATAGCTTATTTTCAGCTTATTTCATGGGCTTATTTGGTCATTAAGAGCATGGCTTCTGAGCATTTTTTTGGTGTGTGTTTTGTTGTCTCGTGAGTTTCTTGTAAACACCCCCAATTTGGGTCGTAGCGCGAGAAATAAGGGTCTAGGCGTGTTACTTCATAGTTCAATAACACAAGAGATTTATAATTGAACGACCAAAAAAGTCGTTTTAAAACTGATACATTAGATTTAACAAAATATTTAATACAAATAGCCCGATGCTTTACTTGTTCCTTATTATTATTAAAAAGATACTGGTTCACAAACACATGCGTTCCTAAAAACATATACAACCATATCTTTAGCATGATTCCCAAAACAAATCACCAATTATCCTTGGAACCTTATGCTTACTGATCTCCTGAAATACAACATTGCTTAAAACGTCAACAAAAATGTTGGTGAATTCATAGGTTTATGTAATTAAATTATGCAGGACCGCAAGACTTTCCCCGTAATACTACAACAAATGTAGGCATTACAAAACCAGATTACTATTATCTAAGCTCATGACACTAAAGCTCGACAATCTTTCTTGAAATAATATATATTGCAATTTCTGCCCGATTAGATGTCTAACCCGAAACATCCCCAATTCGACATGCTATAACGTTCGTTCCCGGTGATAGCTAGTCACCCGAACGGGGAGGTCGTTTCCCAAATAGATCTATTAAATAACATTCGCGCTCACATAATGTAATTCCCAACTACATCTATGCAATTGACAGTTCATGACATGGGACTTAACTGGGTTATCGCAACTTAGGCAAACATGTAATCAATACTTGCGTCCAATTTATAAAACAAAGCATGTTTCCACCCCATAATTATAAATCATTGAAATCGTAAAAATGTGGGGCTATGAACTCACCTTGAGTTCTGATAATCCAAATATCGCAGATAAAGCGTCACGTAAAAGATCGAATGCAACCTAAATTATCATAGGTCGTATAAGTACCATGTACTTCGATTAACTAACATCATATACAGGTCTATGTTAGTCACATCATACTATCGTTCGGGCTATCATAATCAAGAGGTCATGTAGTGAACGTATGAGGAGCTAGGACACTTTAAGTCGTAAATCCAGCAACTCGTCGATACGCCACCCCGAAGAGGCCTCATTATGAAACTCCCTAGTAATATAGTACTTTGATAACCACATATAATTCTATATAGCTCAATCACCAACTAATGGTAATTTTAAAATTGTGTTTAATAAGTTAAAACGTTTATAATTACCGTTTTAGTAAAACTAGCATAACTTTTGCGTTTTAAGCCCGATTTTGACGTTTCTTATGCCCACGCTTTCGTATTAGGACGAGTTATCATAATTTGACATTTTCCATATTTTGACCCTCTGGTGAACAGTAACTTTTACTGTTCACATCAGACGTGAGTTTTATTTAAATCGTATTTGTTGTCGTAAAACCCGTAAATGTCGTATTTTATTCGTTATAGCTCCGTTTTTAACGATTCTTTCGAGGACGTTCTCGTTATTGAAAATCCTATCAATTTATAAGGTTTACAAAAATATAACTTTCTGTCATGAACAGTAACTTTTATAAAAATAGTTTTATAAAAGTATTAATTGTCGTAAACTCGCGAAATTCATAACTCGTTCGTTATTAATTGAAAAATTACGATTCTTATCATTTTGGAATCCTAAAAATATGTATTATTTGTTAAAAATATCAAACTTGCTGTTTGAATAATTTTTATAAAAAGTTTTTATAAAAATTCTTTTATAAATCCGTTTATTTATCGTATAACTTGTTTTTACCATAACTTTTTCGTTATTTATCCGTTTGACAAGTTTCTTACTTTTTCGGAATCGTCATGAGTCGTATTATTTTATAAAAATATAAATTAAGTATGTTTTTATACACTTTTGGGACAGAAAGTTTGGGTGACTTTATTAAGTCTATTTTTAACCTTGTTTTTTATATTTTACACTTTATAACTTTACCAAAAGTGTACAAGTCTTTTACTTCCATTATGACTTTATTTTTGTGTTCATATATCATAACTAAAAGCTCATAAACAAGATTAACATATTATTTATCATACTTTTACTTGGAACATATCAAGTGATCTTTTAAAACCCTAATTTGCATTAACACTTTTTAAGCTTAATTAAGATTGTAAAATACTTATGTATCCATTTATAACTTCATATTACCATCCATACAACATGTGTATAAGCTCATAAAACTATATTTACAAGAAATGTCCAAGTTTACAAGTTAAACATGTCCTAATGGTGATTTCACTATATAAACATCACATATGCATATAATCATATAAATGAAAAGTTAAGGGCTTAAGATAACCTTAATGAGATGATGTAGGATGATGACAAATAAGTGCTAAACCCTTGTTTAGACTTTAAACCCAAGATTATAACCAAGAAAACCCTAGTTTTTCCTAAATGAAACCCTTATCTTGATTTCTTGATTAATACTTAAAAAGGTAATCCAATGCTTATAAACCCCTTAGAATATCTTATGAATGGATGTTGTTATAGATTGGTTAATATGGTGTAAAATTTTGTATGGATTGTTTATAGGGGGGGGGGGTTGAGCCGTGAGCTTAAGGAGAGAAAGAGAGGAGTTTTGTGAAAATTTTACTAAGTGTTTATGCTTGAATCACTAGTATACATGTATATATAGGATAAGTATTGGTCAAAACTTTCTCAAGAAGGGTCAATGCTCAAAGGGGGGTGGTTTGGTCCTTGGGGGGGGTGGGGCAAAAGAGAGGGTTTTAGGGGTACTTTGTTCATGGTCTTTGGTCAGGGAACATGGTAAAATGTGTTTTAACATTATTTAAGCATGCTAGGATAGATTATAACAATACTTAACCATTATAACATTTAGTTTTAAGAAAAACGCGAAATTAGGGTTTCGGGTGTACGGTTTTGGATCAAAATGGAAAATGAGCATGAATTGGGTTATGAAACTTTAACAAGTTTTCAAGCTTTTATTTCATGTGTATTTGATTAAGGATAGTTAATATATGTAGCCAAGGTCTGATATAGGAAGGATTAACAAAGATTATCAATTGGTTTGGGTTAAAACGGATTAGAATTGAAGAGATGAGGTCATGGGTTTGATTAGGGCATGTTTAGGGTTTTCTTGACTTTCTTGGTTTATATTTTTCATACTCTTGATTAGGAATGATGGAATATAGATCCTAGAGCTTAAATAAAGTATTATCAATGAAGTTTGATCGTTGGTTTTCGTAAAAATGGGTTGAAATTGAAAGAATAAGCCGTAGCTTGGAATTAGGGTTCATATAAGGCTTTTAGGGTTTTCTAGCTTTGTAATTCTCGTACATTGTTGAAGCAAGGATGGTTAATGATGGATAAAGGTTTGTAAACTCATTTTATTGGTTTACAATGACTCTTGGTTGCTTACTTGAGAATAAGATGGTCTGAAAATGAGTAAACGGGTTAAAATCACAATTAGGGTACACATAGGGTTTCCTGGATTTATTTCTTGTGTAATTGAAGTAGAATGATGAAATGATGATGGAATGATGTTTGAAAATGATTGATAATGTTATAAATTAAGTTATTAAAACTTATTTGAGAGTTGGTTTAGGTTTACAATGGATAAAAATGAAGAAACGTGTCATGGTTTAGAATCTAGCTTGGTTTTAGGGTTTAGGGTTTTGAATTAGGGTTTTGAGTGTAAATATGTGTGTGAAGGCTTATGAATAGAATAATTAGGGTTTACACATTGTAGAATGAGTATAGTAGCTTGTACATAAGTGGTGATGAAGAAATTAGAATGAAAACGGAGGTAAAACGGCTATTTTGGAGATCATGCTTAATGACTTGTACACTGAGCTTTTAATGACTTGTAATTTGATTTGAAGAGATTTTATATTTCAAATGAGATGTTATATTACTTGTACATATGCTTTAGTAGCTTGTACATTCACTTTAGATATTAACCCTTCATGGAATTAGGGTTTAGAGGTATACGATAACGGTTTAAAGCCCGTTTTGATATAATGTTGTGGATGGTACATTATAGGAATAATGTACTTTGTAATAAGGATATGATGATATTGAATTGACATATTGTGATGTTTTCTTGACATATATGAAGACAGAATGGCCATAGATAGGTTGCGTGAGCTTGTCTACTTTAGTTATGCAAGTTACCTTGCTTAATGAGATATTGACAATGCAAGTAATGTAATAAAGCGAAAAATTTCCCCGTATAATTGTGATCATAGTAAAATAGGTTGATGAAAATTCTTGGGTTGTTATACACAATTTAACTTAACGATTACACGTAAAAGTAAACACGTAAATGTTCAAAGTAAATAGTTTTGAGTTTATTGACGTAAAATGACCTGAAAAATGTGAGTTGTCACAACTTGTAATATTTTTGTATGGGTAGGAGGATGTATATTGATGTGTGCTTAAACACACATCATTTACACCCTGGAAAACACATTAAAAAGGGCTAATAACCATAAAATATGAGTAATTACATTGCGAATATGTTTGTATTGTGTTATTATGTCTTACAGGTACAAAGGATTGAAAACGAAGCAAAAACGGTGATTTTTGAGTATCTTTCAATGACGTTTTTGCGTTTATCGAGATCCAAACGAAGTCATGGAAATTCCCTGAGCGCTCCATTGGAAAGAGCCTGAAATTACGAGTCTAACGGTACCAGCCTTTTTTATTTGACCTTTCTTATTTGAACCGGGTCGCGTTTTATTTGAACCTTTTACATAATTGATCCTGGTCCAAAAATATCGATCCGAATATGTTGAATTATATGAAAAAGATGGAAAAACATTTATTGTTAACGGCCATCGACTTAAATTATATCAGGAAAAAGAAGATTATAATGACCAAAGGGAAGCAGTTACTCCTTTCTTTTCAAAAGAATGAACTCCAAAAGCAATGGAGTCTAGCTATCGACTCTCTTAAAATTAATGCGCTTCTCGGAGGCAACCCGGTGCTTTTATTTAAGTGTGGAGGATCCTCTATACAACTCCACTAATTTCCTTTATTTATTTTCTCTAAAAAAACAAAAAAATATTTTCTTTTTGTGTGCTTTTGCGTGTTTACTTTTATGCAGGTATTATAGCTCAAATTTGGAAAATTATAGAGTATGCTCAAGGATAGCTTTCTCGCAAGCTACATTTCTCTATGTCTCAGGAAGTACTATTTTCCCTTAATTTCCCTATTTTCTAGTTTCATCTGATATTCACATTGAGAGAATGTTCAATTATGTGTGGAGGGAGCAAATAGGAAAAAATTATCAAATTTCTCATTGTTTGCCCTGCCAAAAATTTTTTCCCAACTAATATTTATGTTAATCTTAAAAAATTTATATTATGCTTTTCTCCACCATTCATAAAAATGCTCTTAAGTAGGCATTCAACCGGATTGACACTATAACTAGCACAAAACCAATCCACTAAATTGTGAGAATTTTAAGCCTTAAAAATATTCGGGTAACCACCCTTGGTACCTAAGATAATTGATATTTTTAGCTTGTTCGAGTTAAGGTTTGAATGCAATTAAAAGTGTCTCATTCGTCGTTATGGCTGTGTATTTATAAATTGTCGCCTTTTCTAGAGCATTGGTTTTGGTTGAAAATTATATTTGAGTGAGCTGGTAATTTAGAAGCTCTAGAACTTGTTCTTGATCATCATTTACTAGATCGAAGCCAGCTTAATTCATAGTTAATCAATACATATGTTATGAGGAGAAATAAATCATGAAAGTTCCTGCAGCACTCCCTTTTAGTGCTAATTGCTGAAGTACAAAAGATTGAAGAAAATTGCTCAAAATGAAGTTCCGTGCCAAGCCTTAGTTATCAATGGTTCTAAAAAAATATAAAATAAAAAATAAAAAAATAAATAAAAATAAAAAGAGAGAAGAAATAAAAGTTCAAAGTTTCAAGGCTTAAGTTTTAGCAAAAGAGATCTGTATAATTTTTTTTTTGGGGCTATTCTCCCTCATCAGTATCAAGTTCCGCCCCTTCGGTCATGTTTATGTGTCAAGTACAAGCCTATGGTAGCTGTCTAGATTATGTTTGCGCATCTGAGTGTCTTCACAATTATAAACCCTATCTGAGTGGCTCGAGTGAATTAAAAATCAAACACATTTCCCTGTGAGGTGCTCTGTTATGTGTCTATGCCTAAATAGTTATCTAAACCAGTAAAACACTTGTTAAAAGGCAAATTTTTTCTCCATTGTCACGATAAATAATCTTGTTTTTGTCGTTTATTTTGCTTGAGGGCAAAGAACAGCTAAGTATGGAGGACTTGATTACGTCCCTAAATGATACATGCTTTTAGCGGCGTGTTATTTCGGTATATTTTATCATTTATCACAAACTTTCGATACTTAATAGGCTTAAATTTATGGGAGGTTCACGTGAAGTCATCCCGAGTGAAAAGAATATTAGTTCAAGTGTTTTGATCATTGGAAAGCAAGATAGAATAAAGAAATTGACTCAAGGCTTGAAAAAAACCCATGTACGCTGCAATTAACCCTAAGTGCGCCGCCTTCCAAGCGAATTTGAGAAATAAAGTAATTAAATGGAAGACGCATTATTCACCAGTACACCGCACAAATAACTTTTGTGCGCGCACTTCCTATCAAAACTATGAATGAAAAATTAAATGGATTAAAATACCCTCGCATTTATACCCTTAAGTGCGCCACACAATTTTTTCTTGTGCACCGCACTTTTTACCTCAAACTTAGCCTATAAATTGAGACGAATTTCACACACATTTCATCATCTCCAACTCAAAATATATCCCTTATCACAATCCTTCACATAATTAATCTAACTCTTAAACACCAGAACCACTTGCCGAATTAAGATCAAATCACGAAGAAGAACGAAGAAGAATTTCATAGATTAATTAGAATAAAAGGTTGTTACTTCGATTCATATACTGTTAAGGGGAGGAATTTTGATCACCCATATCTTACCAAGGATATAGTATGTTTCCTTGTTATTAATTTAATCTTGTTATAAACTTCATAGCCTTGAGAGGCTAAATCTCTCATGACTACTCGGTGAAAATAATATAATGAATAAGCATTTGGTATAATTACGATCTTGTTAATCTTAAGCTTATTTTATAATCCTATCGTGTCTTATTCTTATCATTTGATTATATTACTCACCATCGTGTATAGGTCGAAAGACCCGTTGTGAGCTATACAGTTTTAAAGATTTATCTATGATCTTTATCGCCTGTGACGAGAAATCCACTTACGTTATTTGATAAACAAAATAGATTTGATATAATAGTAGCTGGATTATTTAAGTGACATATTTAATCGAGTTAACTAAATATAAGTCTTAAGTTAAACAAGTTAATTTGTGAAAACGTTTTCTGACGAGAAAAATACTTTTTTATAAAATTAAAGTCCTAAGGTCTAAGATCGTAACTTATCACCAATTTGTCGTTATA
Source organism: Tanacetum coccineum (assembly GCA_026074375.1). Taxonomy (NCBI): domain Eukaryota; kingdom Viridiplantae; phylum Streptophyta; class Magnoliopsida; order Asterales; family Asteraceae; genus Tanacetum; species Tanacetum coccineum. Next base: position 29,945 of record BQNB010034314.1, read on the forward strand.
TGTCTATATGAAATTATTTTAGTAGTCATCTTTCTCATTATTGAATTCAGTTCAGTTTATTTCATTTCTGTTAAAGTTTATTTTTCAGCTGATTATTCGACACTACGCAAATCCCTGTGGACGACCTGGTCTTACCTAAAAAGATTGTACTACATACGTGGGTTATACTTTGACCCGTGTGTTTCCTTCTTATAACTGGTAATCTCGGTCTTATAAATTTAAAGCTTTCGAAACACATCAATAGCTGGGATAAATGATGCTAATAACGTGACGTTATTTGATTTCATCAAATATCCCCCACTTTAATACTACTTGTCCTTAAGTAGACTTTAGGTTTTCTTATGAAAATGTATCCCTAACTAATGTCTAGGATTTTTCCTTAAAGCATTTTTATTTAATCACTAGCGCACACAAACACCACACGAAATAGGAATGGAAAATCACTCCAATCACTCAACTAATCTATGTGGTAACATTTAGTAATTCGCTCAATCGCTTAGTCGTGATGAGTATTCTATCATAAGCTTGGTAAGGATACACATCTCCACCACTAAAGCTAAGGAGTAATCAGTCTAAAAAGGTAAATTGGGTGAATATGATGGGGTTTAAGGGTTTGATCATTCTTTTTAATCTTTATTGATACCAATATTCTAGAAAAGGGGACAAAACCATAAATGTACGCCCAAATCCATGACCGCGACACTTGTGGTTGTAACTCCTTAAACTAGACTAAGCTAAAGAATAGGGACTAAAATCAAAAAAAGTAATCTCTATCATCAGTTATACAACAACAGGGTGATTATAACCACTACATAACATATAAATCCATAAAGGAGACAAATTATTTGTGATTGCTTCAAATCCCGCATTTGGCAAAAACCAAAGGTTAAGGATATTGTAGGGACCTAAGAAATCACTATGAAAACTACGATCCAGAGGTTGGGGAGGATATGCTTTCAAGCTGCAAGAGACCGGCAAAGAAGTTACACCAATGTAAGGCGAAAGCCTTTGGAATTCCAAGTTCGAGATCGTGTTATGTTAAAAGTGTCACCTCAAAAAGGTGTGATCCGATTCGGAAAACGAGGAATGCTTAACCCCTGGTACATTGGACCATTTAAGATCCTTAAAAGGGTCGGCCCAGTGACATACAAACTTGAGCTTCCTAAAGAACTCAGTAATATCCATAGTACCTTCCACGTTTCTAATCTAAAGAAATGCCTATCTGGTGAATCTCTCGTTATTCCAATGAAAGAGCTTCAGCTCGATGACAAACTCAATTTTGTGGAAGAACCAATAGAAATTATGGATCGTGAAGTCAAGCAACTGAGACAAAGTCGCATCCCTATTGTCAAAGTAAGATGGAACTCTAAAAGAGGACCAAAATTTATGTGGGAATGCGAAGATCAAATTCGTGCCAAGTATCCACATCTGTTTTCAAACATCACTCCAACATCCAACTAAATCTCGGGACGAGATTTATTTTAAGGTTGTGAGACTATAACAACCCACAATTTCCATCTATGTAATTATCCATCTATTAAATTAGATGCAATTTTCATCAATGTAATATCTACTTATTAAATTAAGTACAACCATTTTCGCGGGAATATTTTTGCTTTATTTCACCCATTATGTAACGTAACTTACATAATCAAAGTAAACAAGCTCACGCAACCTACCTATGCCAATTTCATCAACGTTTAAATCAAGTAAACATTATAATATGTCAAGCAATATGATTTAAACTCCATTTTACCATACGTTATCTATTTAACGTACCATTTATAACGTTTTTTATAATGAACCTTATACGTTAACATTTAAACCAAAACCCTAACTATATGTAATGTTTACATACAAAACAAAGTTACAAGCTTTTAAGGCATATGTACAAGGTTACAATGCATAACTTTTGAATATCTTTTCCCTCCAAAATCAATGTACAACTCTCTAAAGCTTAAAGTACAATCCAATAATGCACAACATTTAAATAAGCTCCATTTCCCTCCAAAATCTTAAGGCATTTTGTACCATCTTTTAGACATAAGTTACAACTTTCTTAAGCACCATATTTAAACATTCTTTCCCTATATCTTAGCCCCTACTCATCCTAAAAACCAAAATCCTAACCCGAAAACCCTAAACAACCCGTACACCTTAAACTAGTTTTAAACTAAAACCTAACCTCGCAACCACCCTTTTCTATGATGCACCACCTTTCCTACTATCTTGCTAAGCACCACCATGATTTACCACCATTCCTACTACCTTGCTAAGCACCACCATGATTGACCACCTTGCTAGCCTCCTTTCAACTACTTGTCACCACCAAGCAACCACCCACACACCTTAGTCACCACCTAGCTAGCACCCTACTACCTCCATCACTACCTTGGACTTCAAGCAAAACCCTTGGCCACCACTCCAAGTATACTTGGTCCCTACTCCATGTAAACTTGGCCACTACTCCTAAATTTACCCTATATATACATGAAACATACACACACTTTCAATTCACCATCAAAACTTCATACTACTTTAAAATCATAATCTAACCAAGCTAAGGAAGAATATAAAGGAAATATAAGCCAAGAAACAAGAAAGAAGAGCCCTTGATTCATCTCTAAGCCATTTTTAACCATATCAACCATTTCTACCCATTCGTGTACTAGTAAGCTTTTCTACTCGCTCAATAAGATCTTGTCTTATTTTAAATCCTTAATAAGCTCTACTAGATCATGTATAAGCTACTTGTTTAAGCCTTGAACCACAAACCCACACGGTTTGGTTTTCCTAAACCAAACAAACCCGTTTTGGATTTTTAAGCTAATAAGCTCTTTTAGCTTTAAGCTCGTAAAAGTTACTTATTTTAGCTTATAGTAATAAGCTATAACCTGCAAATTTGATTTCAAGATCAAAAATACAAAAATTATGGAATTTGGACTAAAAACGCAAAACATTTCATGCAAACGGTATATATTGTAAATAATTAAACTTTAGAACTTTTGGGCCAAAAATGTAATTATCCTAAAGTTAAACTTTAGGTGTTTGTTTTGTCATACTTGAAAGTTAAAGGTTTAATGTTTTAAAAATATAATTAAAGGGTTAAATTGTAAATTAATATATACCAAGGGCATATATTATCATTTTCGTATTCTCAAAGGTATAAAATGTAATATTTTAATATTAATTATAAACATATAATTAAATATTATAAGACTCAATTTTATTAAAACCCGACACATTTGTCATTATCATTCGTCGATCGAAACACTATAAAACAATTATGTTATAAATATAACATAATTTATCATCCACTAGCTTTTGAAGAAACTTAAATTGATAAAATCTTATCATTTAATCTATAACGTATCACGTTACTAAGGAGTTTCATGTGAGGGGATTTCATTTGGGTAGATGTTTTGATGAGTTGCTGGATTTACGTTTTAAAGTGTCCTAGCTCCTCAAACGTTTACTACATGAACTCTAGATTATGATATCCCTGAACAGTGATATGATATTTTCACAAGTTATCAAACCAAAAACCGTTAAACTTTATGAAATAAAGTTTGTAATATCATCAATAAAACTAAGACTTGACATATTACTCCAGGTTGCGTGATGAGGCTGTTTACTTCCATTTGAATTAAATTTTAAATCAATCAACTTCATTATCAAGGTGAGTTCATAGTCTCACCTTTACATGTTTTCCAAACTCTGTAGGGAGATACATGTTATAAACCATGAATACAAGTATTTTTCCAACTATATGCTATCCTGATATATTATTGCCTAAGTTTGCCTTCACTGCCTGTATTTCTTAATCATGAACCATTAGTCACTTACGAGTGAACGTGAATAGTGTGGATAGATCTATTGGGGGTGATGACTCTTGTTGGTGTACCCGTACATAGGGTAACTAAACGCACTATATTTGAGAACAAAGGATAACTTTGGCAAGTTACCTTTCCTTAAGGACAGTTGTTCTTCAAGTCGTTAAATTGACTTCAGATGTTAATGTTTGGTTGCATGAGCTTAAGGTAATAATATTGTTTTCCATGATAATTATATTCGTTGCAATTATTACCACTTATGATGACTTGTATTCAACTATTACATTGCAAACACTGTGAATTTCACTCAACCGTTGTGTTGGCCCTTTTAGCATGTTTGTCTTAGGTAATTGAGCAATCTATGACACAGAGTGGCATTAGACTTGAGGACGTCCAAACTTGTTATCATTCAAACTTTATGTTTTCAATGTACTTTAGGACCTCTTTTTGTAAAACTCTGATATAATATTGAATGATAACTAAATTTTCCAAAACGTCTCTTTTGAGTCATTTTCTATGATTATGACTGCTGATTCATGAAGTAATACCCCAATTTAGCTTCCGCTGCTAGATGTCATATATGGGGGTGTTACAACCTTGGCTAAAATAATTACTCTTGTATTAATTATGATGTTTGAAGGCTAATACCTTCGGGTATTAACCGTTATTATGAAGAGCTGAATGTTTGATTTTGTTTATATTTCGATTGCTTAATTTATCGTTGAATGCTTTTTTACGTTTATCAAATCATACTTGTTTTTGTGCTTTTGTATGCGACCTATCATTCAACTGGATCTAGTGATACGGACCAAGTAATCTAGATGCCGAGATAGCTCTCCATATAGTGATATATACATCTAGAATCATAGGATCACAAATATTATCCTTCTAAAATCGTGCTAAGGATACGCTTCTGGCTTAACTAGTTAATAGAAACTGCCTTAGGTTTATTAAACATGTTGATTAGTAGGTGAATCTAGATAACTCAATAAGTAATGTTCTGATTCTACTGGATAGTTGGACAAGTGGACAACTAGAGTATAAATTAACATTAAGCAGTAAGTGGGTAAAGTCTCTATGAGCTAGGGTTTAACAAGATCACTAATGCTTTAATCCCTAAGATAGATTATAATTAACAAATAAGGATGCGTTATGCGGATGCTTTAATTGTGACAGAATTAATGTGTCTAGGTCTTAGGATGAAGTCTCGCCTAAGTCTAAGAATGATATACCTCTTCGAGATAAGTAATCATTGCACTGAATAAACAAACCAACTTATAATCGGATTAATGATGGCTAATACAGTTTTCTATCATAAGGCTCGATCACTCTTTTATCTTCTGTTAATTTGCTTGCGTGGGTTAAAGTGTCTTGAATTGATTGTAGTCACCAACCAAACCCGTGCCAGTCTCTCAGGCTGAAACCCCCCTTTACCTGTTAGAATTAGGATTAGAACTAACATAGGATTAGCATAGATTTGACTTAGATTAGAATTAACTTAGATTAGATAACCAAAATATAAATAAATTAAGAGATTTAACCTCGCTTCAAGTGTTCGACACCCTACTTACCACGAATCTACCACCGACCAGGTACACTGCCCGTTAAAGTGTTGTTTTTGGTTAAGTCGGCAAAATATAAATTTAAAACTTGAACTATCATAAATAAACATCACACAATGACACATCAAGTAACATAAACTGTCTTTAAGGAATAGTTAGATATTTTTGTACCGAAAGGCCTACTTAAAATTTTGGCACAGGGCTTTCGAAATTCACGAGACAGCCCTGCTGTTATGCCTAAGTACCGTTAACCTACTATTGCTCTATCATGAACTATTAATTACATGTTGTAAGCGTGAGTGTTATAAATATATCTATTTAGGCTTAATATCCCCCGTCCGAGTTTGGTGATTCTTACTTGTAACGGAGGGCTAATCAAACGGACGTATAACATGTCCAATCTTTAGGTGATCTTGGATTAGATACTTAGTTGGGCATTAATAACTTGGCAATTACTTGCTACATATTTTGGTTAGCTTCAGTGTCATGAGCTTAGTGCAAACTTAAATGCTTTTTGTGATTGTTGTATGTGTTACAATATGTGAAAAACGTAGAGGGGGGGGGGGGGTGAATACGTTTTTCGTTTAAAAAATCAAAAACTTTTTGTATCAAATCCCCGATCAATCGCGGCGTAATATGAAAAGTACCAAATATGATTTATGACTATATGAAAGCATAGAATAACAAAGTAGTCACAACATAATTATAAACATCAAATCACAACACAATCACAAGCAAAGAATCAATAGAGAGCGATAAATAAAATAGAGAGCAAACTGAACATGATGATTTATAGTGGTTCGGTTACGGAGCTCCTCTCCGCCCTACTCCACTCTCCGAGTACCCAACTCGAGAGTTACTTTATAACACCCTGTGTTTTCAAGTCATTGACGACGTCAACAAATCCGCAGTGTACCTTTTGTATTGTACGCATTTACTTGAAATTGTAAACGTTAGGTTAAATCGCGTACGCCAAAAATTAACGTTCATTGTAAACGGGCATCAAATAATTAAATGTGTACATCAAGCAAGGGTTATATAATTATTTTGAGGATAATTATTAACTTTGTTCATTTTATTTTTATCGGATACGTAAAGTGTATACGTTTCGCGATAAATTGCGTTTAGGCACTCCCGGAACCACCCAGATTGTGGGTGATATCAATTGGCGCATCTTTCGCATTTGAATGTTACTTACTTTGCATAATCCATGATGGGTATTAATTTTGAAACTTGCTGTGACCTGTTGACTGATAAAAAAAAAAAAAAAAAAAAAAAAAAAAAGTGAGAAAACACAAACCGTTTTATATCAAAAATAAGCCCTAAATCAGACAAAATTGTGCTTAAAATGATTGAATATTGTTTATTTTGTCTTTGTGATTGTGTAGGTACGGATATTGCAAAATTCTCAAGAAAACGGTCAAAGCCGGACAAACACGGATATGAGACGGAAAAGAGTGTACAAGGGCCGAGGATTTGATAGCAAGAAAGGTCAAAAGTCAACTCCAGTCAACCTTTAGTCAACCAAAGTCAACTCACTAAATGACAAAACCCAAAATACCAAATCAGTCCCTCAAAGAAAACCAAATTGCAAAAATGGTCCCCTAAACCCTAACGGTGTTAACTCTTTAATATATAAAGAGTTAACACCCGTTAACTCTTATATAAACCCAAACCAAAACCTGTTATCCCTTACCCGGCCCAAAACCCTTTATAAGCCCAAAGTCAAACGAGTATAACCCCGGGTCAAAAGAAAAGTCAAACACACCCCTTTTATACAAGTTTTTACGCGGGAAATATTGTTACTACTATTCACCTTCTTCTTAAATTTACCTCGGGCTCAAAAAAAGGGGAAATGAAAATTAAGGATGTGGCTACGCAATTCAAGTGAAACCCTCTACCTTGGCAGAGTTATACGTCACACAAGCATATGATTGGTTGAAGCCCATAAGGAGTGACACGCGGGCAAAGGAGAAAACACACTTATGATTGGGATTTTGCATTAAAGTGAGTGCAAAAGAAGCACAAGGTCTGACACAATTCACGGAATCAACGCTAGTAATCCTGTACTCACCCCCAATTAATCCAACTTGATAAGATGGAATCCCAATATGAGAAAAAATGAAGGGACAATAAAAGGCGAAAAGGAGTATGATCCAAGTCCTAGAAGCTTCATTTGCAGGCTGTAAATAGCCCCTCACATTCACACAAACGATATCTAGTTTTTAGCTTTGAAAATTTTTAGTTAAATTGTAATTTTTAGCTTTCAAAATTTAAAGCTTAAGAAGTTAATCTTTTTTTCAACTTATTGTACTCTTAGCTTTTACCATATTGTAAACCAGTTTTTAATATTAATGAAATCTTCCTTTTTTCTACCTAATCCGTTTAACACTTTACAAGATCTTAAAATCCTCAAAAATTGCTCATGTTTAATGTATTCAAAAAGCTCTTAATAAGCTCATACAAGCCTTAGTTGAGTCTCTAAAAGTCTCAAAATTGACTCATAATAAGCATCTAATCTATTTAAACTCTTAAAATCAGTCAAATACCTTTGCTAAATGGATTTTGAGCTTTTGGATGATGAACTAGCCATGGATGAGTTCATGTGACCTTACTAACTTACCTTTGTGATAGGCTAGAGCTGTTGAAAGCTCTTTTGAGCACTATTGCCTTTGTTTAGCTAAGGCTTTTGTAAGTTTCCTTTAATTTTCAAGTATCTTAGCTTTAATTTTGCAATAAGCTTATATTCTTCTTATAAGTCTAGCTTCTTTTGATGCTAATTAGTCTATTTTGTGCTTATTAAATATGTTTGAATACCTGATTTTAAGTTTTATAGCATAGAAATTTAGCTTTCTTATTTTTTGATTTATAAGCGCATAGTCAAAAACTCAAAAATAGTTAGCATAACTAGTAGCTTATTGTTTCTGGCTTATTTGCTTATTGATAATTGCTTGTTTAGGTTGTTATAATTTGTTCATTATCTGGTATTTAAGTTTTAATCACTAAATCTCTATTTCATAAGTTAAAATGGAAATTATCAAGTTTAAGGGAGTGTTTAGCACATCATCACTAACCAAAAGTTAGTGTTGCTTGTGTACCATTTAGTGCCTAATCTGAATTTGATTTTCATTTTTGGGTATAAAAAGTTAGTTAGGGTTTCTAGATTGTTTTAAAGTATGAGATCAAGTATTATATAGGAATTCTAGCTTAAAATTTGAATAGTGGTCTAATAGGTCAGTCATAGAGAATTTTATCTTCACCTGATTTCTAGCTATTATTTTTGCAATTCATTGATCTGAGTTTGGTGTTCTTTAGAGTAGTCCAAATAAGTTTTCTCTAAAGTGCGCATATTATATTTTAGGGCGCTTTTGATCAAGTGCATCAGTAGGTATTGAAGGCAAAAACAATCCAGATTCCCATCTAAGTTTTCATTGAGCTAAGTAGTTTTTTAGCATTTGATTTTCATAGCCACTACTAGTTGAAGTCCATAAGATAATTTATGTCTATATTTTAGCTTTAAAAAAAAAAAGTTTATTTGCTTATCTGTTTTTAAGCTAAAAAGTTGTTATTTGTCTTTTCATAAAATTTAAAAAACCAAAAAAATATGGTATTCTGTCTGCAAGCTCTTTTTCAATTAATTTTCCATTAATCATTGGTATTTCAAAATACCGTTTTTTTAAGAGTTGTTTTAAGTAGCTAGTAGTATAAGGTTTCTAAAAATATAAGCCACTAAGGCATAAGGTTCTATTTGCTTATTAGAATTTAAGCTCAAACTGTCCCTAAAGGCTGTTTGGTTTTCAGTCTAAGTTTGAGTGTTAAAATTTGATAATTTAGCTTATGGATTGCTTATTTGTGCTTGTTTCTAGTTTAGAGTAATTATTAAGTCTAGGATTAAGTAAAATCCAGCTTATTTAGGTTAGCTTTTAGCTTATTTAGTTTTAGAAGTTTAGCAGCTTTAAGTTTAAAGCTAGCAGTACTAACTTTTAAGTTAGTACTGCTGAGCTTATTTAAGCCTTGTCCCTCTTATTATTTTGCTCTTTTCTTTTTATATTTTCTTATTAGGTTAGTCTTAGATAGATAGTAGCTTTTAGCTTATTGTTAGCATTTTGAATTGTAAAATTTAAATGAAAAGTCCAAAAAGATATAGTTAAATGCTTTTCTTTTCTTTTTAAGTTATTTCCAGCTTATTTCTTGAGTTTCAAAAATAATTTTTTTTATTAAAGTTGTTTGTTTTCAGGTTTTCTACAACTTTGTTTTTATAAGTTTTCAAAAATAAAAAAAAGGGGACGATGGAAATCGGGGGTAAGCAAGGCTGGAACCCTCGACCTGAACACCGTCAACCCTTATAAACGTCTCACACAACACCTCACTACCAACGTGCCCTGGGGTCTTTTTCGTTATAGTTTTACAATATCTATTTCTTATATACGTTTTACCCATTTTAGCTTATAAGCTGTTTTAAGCTTATTACACAGCTTATTCGATAAGCTGTGTAACCAAGCTTATTTTTCCTAGGTTCTATTAGTTTAAAAAGCTATTTTTATTTTTGTATTTTTTTCAGAATTTTTATAATTAGTTTAGTATTTATTATTTAACATTTAATTTTTATTAAAATCTTTAAAAAAATCATAAAAAAATAGAAAAAAAATCAAAAAAATATAATTCTTTTTTTAGAAAATTTTCCTTTTATCCGTAAAGTTTCAGAAAATTAGTTTTGTTCCCGTATGGTTAAAATGCCAAAATTTCGATATTTAAAGAAACGGGATTTCGTTTCCATTCCTTCGTTATTTCGTGTTTTTAAAGGCGCATTTCAATTCTGTAATGTACTAGTTTTCTTAAAACTTACTTTTTGTCGTTTAGATTCTATTTAAAAAAAAAATTCAATTTAGGTTTTAATTTTGGAAATTTAGGGTTTTTTTAATTACCATTTAGGGTTCCCGCTTTGCGTTTTTAGTTAAAGTTTGATTTCCTGTTATTTGTTTTCGTGCTTAATTATTATCATTTGCTTATTTTAATTGTTTTTAATTCGTAGAATTAGATAATCAAATCAATCTTTGTTTCCAATTCAAATCATTGTCCGAACAACAAACGTGGTCTCAATTTCATAAATCGTAGGGGAATAACGACCCGTGAATCATACTTCCCGGTTAATAACTATTATAAATTTAAACTGAGAATATTTTATTTTACTTACCTACCTTTTGTCCTCATGGTTAGTTTTGGTAATTTTCATATCATACATTTATATTTTATAATTACTGTGGTAAGATTTTTTACCCTGCAATCAATTTTTTTGAACGCTAGCCGCTGCTGTCTGGGATTTAAGATTAAATTCATCTCGTTTAAAAAGTTTGTTGATCGTTGATTGGAGAACCTTTCGTCTTTCGAAAGTTACGCTTATACGAAATCCAAAATTAAAAAAAATTAAAAAAAATTAAAAAAAATAAAAAAAGTAGACAAAAAATATTTTTCTTTTCTTTTTAGTATAAGTAAAAAAAGGATTTAAGAGAACGGGAAAACGGGGACAGAAGAGAGGAGCGGTTGCGTGTGCGGGGAGTTATATAGGTGTCCGTAGTGATGGCGGGATATGCGATGAGGGGATAGGTACGTGATCTTTGAGAGAGAGTATATAGTTCGCTGCGTATGACTGAGTGTTGTTAATGTGACATTATGGACGACGAACGAAAGTTCTCCTGGAGGAGTGATGTTCTGGGGTCTAAATAGAACTACGTTCTCAGCCAAATACACAATTAAATACCTTCCAATGAGAGATGTAACACATCCTTAATATAGATTACACCAACTTCGAATATAAAGAATATTATAATAAACATACCATTTTATTGTAGACATCACATATCAGAAATACGGCTCACCTAAAAAGTACAATTTTTTAAGAGCTACCGTGAAGTAAGTTTATTATTTGGTTCAAGATGTCTATCTCGTTTGACCCGTTTAAAATTAATTGTGAATAAACTTATTTTTTTTAAATAAAAAAAAACAACAACATATATTTTATCATTTTTCTACTTTCTTTAAATATTGCAAGCCACTTAGAACGTTACAATTATCCTAAATAATTCAAACGCCACAATACAATACGTCGGAAAAGACCAAGTTTCTAACATAGTCGAACCCGAGATTCGAACTATTGTTGCACCAATGGCAGAACGTACCATGGAAGAGCTACTCCGTGCCCCCACAAGGGTACAGAGAAGCTATTGTTTTACCAGAAATCAATGCGGATCATTTTGAGATTAAGATGAATTTGCTTCAATTGGTTCAAGCAAACCCTTAAACGGACGTGAATGAGGACTCCCCATGCTCAATAAATAGTTTCAAAGAGAATTTACCTCGACTATACGATTTAAGAATGTACCTAACGATGTGATTAAGGCTTATGATATTTCATATTCGCTCGAGGAGCCGCTAAAACTTTGGTACAAAAGAACCACCAAATTCAATCATTTACTTCTGGGAAGGAATCTCCGTGACCAAGGTCGTTAACCACTAATTCCCTCCTTCAAAACCAATCACTTAAAAATGAAATTTTCTCGTTTTAACACAAATTCGAGGAGACTTTTGAGTGAAGCCGTGGGAACGATTTAAGGAGTTCCTTAAGCATGTCCGCCATCAAGAATTTACAAAGTTAACTTAAGGTTATACATTATTACAACGTTTTAAACGAAATGAACAAGGAGTCCCTTAAATGTAACGCGGCGGGTGGAAATCGTTTTGAGTAAAATCACTATAGAAGGCTTTAAACATAATTGAGAATAAATCAAAAGTTCGTTATTCATGAAATAGATCAAATGCTTCTAGGAATGAATGTTGACTTCTAGTAAACGGAATGAGAGAATTAAAAGCATGCAGAACAACTTTGAACCTTAAGCAATTGTTTTTTCTAAAAAAGATTGTCACTCCCGGCTCCGGTTAAAGCGGTTGAGGAATCTTCGTTACTTGTGTGTGGTAGCCCATTCCTTGAGAAATAATTGTCCGGCTTACACGATAACAATCAGGCTTTGTGTTTGAGTGCGACTACGGGTAACTTAACAAGCAAGTTAACCTCCAAACCGTGTATAGTGAATCAAATGGCACCACCATTTATTGCTCCGTGCAAAACAATGGTCAAACTAGTTTTAATCAGAATGCAAGTTCCAAGGGCAATAATTTTCCGGGAAATAAATTTTCATGGAAATCAAGGTTTTCAAAATCAAAATAATCATGCTCCGAATTTTCAAAATCAAGGATTTCAAAACCAACCATTTCAAGTGCCTAATAATCAAGTTCAACAAGAGAATTTCAAATCATTTTTTCAATTTACAAGAGGAAATAATGATCAGATGTAAGGAACATTGCAAAATCAAAATCAATTCGTTTGAAAGGAGACCATTAAGACTGAAATTCAAAATACTATAAAATATCAACAAGCCGTCATGATGAATCAACAAACCGCTTTTCCAAAATAATTTGGCAAAACAGATAGTGGATTTGTTGCAAAACATTCCTCAACTTCGGGTACTCTTCCGTGATAATACCATTCCAAACCCGAAGGTGAGATGAAAGCGTCACTAATCGAAGCGTGTTGCTTACTGAGGGAACCCTTACGATTCCTACTAATCCTTCTCCTAAAAAAGGAAGTGGAACGAGAAAAAACCAAGGAGACAACGGATAAGAGCAAACAAATTTTCCAAGAAGTACCGCTCAAATCCCCCTCCGGTATCGCCCATTACTAGTTCCTGAACCGATATTTCGAGACTTTGCCTAAAATCACTCCATTCCCAGAAATTTTGAAATTCCGAAGAGTTTTACTAAGCAAAATAATCCATATCCGTTTACACGTGAATGAGAAAAAGTCCTGTGACAAAGCTTTTGAATCAAATGTGAGAAGATCTTACTAAATCTTTTCAAGATTTACGCTTCGACATTAGTTTCGCTGATGCTTTACTTAATTGAGTGCCAAGATTTGCTCCTACGACTTAAGAGTTTTGCTTCATGATAAGTAAACTTTTCTTGAGTTAATGCTAAGATACCGCTGAACGAGAATTGTCTCGGCGAGCCTCCTCAAAAAGCGTCCCAATAGCTTGATACCCGTCAAGTTTCTTATTCCATGAAAATTCCATGAATAGATGTTTGCACCCTTGACCGATCTTGGCGCAAGCGAAAATCTTATCCTCTGTCTATTTGAAAAAGCATTCTCTCCGAACTTACAACCCAACTCTGATGACTTTAGAATTTAGCTGGACCAATCGATTACTCGCCTAAGGACTTGCCGAAGATATTTTTGTACAAAGTTGGGAAATTTCCCATTAAATCCTACCGACTTTGTTGTTGTTGATTTTGAAGCCGATCCTCGAGTTCCTCTCATACTTTGGAGATCCTTTTTGAGAACCAGCCATGCTTTAATTGATGTATACGAAGGAGAGCTTGTTTTAAGGGATGGAAATGAACAAATGACTTTTCATGTCAATGGCACGTCAAAACATCCTCAAAAGCATGAAAACGAGTCAATTAAAATGGTTAATGACGCAATGCAAGGATAGTTTTAAAAAGTTTACCAACGAACCCGCTCTAGTTTTCTTAACTCCACCAAAGATGTCAACGATGAAAAAGAAAAGCAGGAAGTGAAGAATCTCGCAGAGCCGACGGCTAAACGCCAAACTCGTATCACACCTTGTTTGAAGAATTTTAAAGTTATTTGCAAGGAGAGCATTTTTCATTCAAACAAACCACCTCAAATTTCTTAGGTTTTTGCAATCACATCCACCTTACCTTCTATTGAGCCCAAGGATTCTCTCATAATGGGGGACGAACACCTTAGTACTTTTAGTGATGAGGAAATTGTCCCAATCCCAAGAGAATCTGAGGAAACATCCAGGAGTGAGAGTAAGAACGTTTTACCTTCGTGTGATGATTTATCTTCCATTAAAGATCCACATGATGATTCCGTGACTTTATCTAACCCTCTTTTCGAAATTGATGTCTATTTCAATTCTAGAACCATAAACCCTCTTTTTGATGAAATGTTAAAGGATATCAAGTGCAAGGATTCTTATGATTCCAACCTTGATGAGTCACTTTCCTAGTCACGACCCGTTTCTGAATCTAATAAAGAAGGTGTCTCGCTCCAAAGACGACATTGAATTTTACGTACCACCATGATCGAATACTACCTTGAAAAGCATTGTTTTCCATTCTCGAGGATTCATCATGATCCACCTTTCGAGAGATGATGATTTATTTTGATTTGAAATGTAAAACAAATGATTGGAAAATGAATTTTGTAATATGGCTCCAATTGATGAGGCTGAAAGTTTTGATCCAGGAGGGCGATAATGAAGAGAATTGATGCTTTTCTATGCTATCGAAGTCATACTATATTTAAGAACGGTTTATTATGACTCCGAAGGAGACACCTTACATATCATGAAAGGATAGCTTAATGATGATACCACCCATAATCAACTCTTCCGATAGTATTATTTGATCATAAAACCACACCACATTGAGAATGAAGACAGATCATGTTACATTTTCTCCCAAGATGATCCTCTCCACCCATGAGATATCAGTGAACTTATCACGATTCCTAGGAAATATTAGAGATCACAGGATTGATAACAATGAATGTACGATGCTCATGCGGTAATTCATTTTCCCAGTCACCGGAAAATTTTCATACGATCATCGAGTCTCTTCCCTCATCTACTACCCTCGTTGAGAATAGTGACTCCAATAGGGAAGAGATCGATATATTTTCCGGACCAGATGATTCGATACCACCATGTATTGAAAGTGATTTTGACTCGGAAGAGGACATTATTGACAATTTGCTTAACGATGATCCTATTTCTGAATATGAGCGTTTAACCTTCAATATTGAGCTTGATGCACCAGTGATAAACAATGTTGGATCACTACATAGAGCCTACTGAGTTCGAGATTCAAGAGATGGTAAACATATTGG
Source organism: Tanacetum coccineum (assembly GCA_026074375.1). Lineage (NCBI taxonomy): Eukaryota > Viridiplantae > Streptophyta > Magnoliopsida > Asterales > Asteraceae > Tanacetum > Tanacetum coccineum. The sequence goes on from BQNB010034314.1 coordinate 45,307, forward strand.
ATTCAGGGGAAGTTCTTCATCTATATTAGCTTCAGGGGAAGCTTGTGATTATTGGTTTTGTCATTATCAACTAGGGGAAGATTATTGGGAATTATAATTTGAGTTGATTATGATAAAACATATTAAAGATGGAGGACCTACAAGACAAAGCTGGAATAACATTAATGCTGATTGAAGATTAGTCAAACAGTATTTAATGTTGATTTATAGTTTCCTAATTTTATTTGATCTTATCTTGTCTTGTAAACCCTAACCCCTCTAGTATATAAAGAGGGGTAGGCGTCTAGTATTGATTACCCATCATAGTTAGATCTCTCCAATAAGAGTCTAATAGTTAGCTTATTAGTTTATGTAATAGTTCATAGTCGACTGATTAAAGTTGAATAGTTTATAGTTTATTAGTTTATGAATAAAAACCATGTTCATAACATTGTTGTTCTTATTTGTTATTCCGCTGTGTGATCAATGTTATGATATCCTAGATGGGAAAAATGATCTATGAAGCCTACAATTAAGGTTTCAACATTTATCGACTAACATTTATCTTCTAGCATACTTGATAAACGACTTAAGATTTTTGTGATACTTTCTCTACGCTTGGATTATGCATTCGACTTTTTGAGTTCTAGTATTGGGTTTTTAAGTCTTAGGCTAGGAAACATTGAGGACAATGTTTAATTTTAGTATGGGGTAGTATATCTTCGATATGATCTTACCTACCTTTGCCCGTTGCTCTCACGTACCCCGTTTTCCCACAAAAATTTCAAAAAAATGAAAAAATTTCAAAAAATTTCAAAAATAAAATAAGTGTTTTGTCACAATTTTGACTTTCCTGCTGTGTAGAATAAGAGTAAATTTTGACTTGATCGAGCGTGTTGAGCTCTAGCTTGTTCCTTAACTTTTAGGCTAAGCGTTCGCGGAAATTCGCGAAGAACGAAAAATGATCGCGTTAAGCATGAGTGGATGCTAAACAAGGATTAGTTGGAAATTTTAAGAGCTCATGTATGTAATTTGTGTCTTTTTCTCCCATAAGCTCTAACCGGATTAATATACGTGCTGTTTTTAGAGATTAAACTTAAATCAACAATTTTATGTAGTATATAGCAAAAAATTTAGTCTTAGTTCAAATTTATACTTGAATTTTTCAAAAAAAGTCTTCTCTATATAAAGTAATAAAAAAATGATGAAAAAAATAAAAAAAATATAATAATAATAAAAACTGTGGGCTGATAAAAGTTTACTACCTCTTGCCGGTTCACAACCGATGTGGTAGTCTTCTAAAGAAAGCCCATAGTAAGAATAAAATCCAAGACTAATAAAAGTTTGCTGCATCTTGTCGGCTCACAACCGATGTTGCAGCCTTCTAAAAGGTCAAGAGTTACAATTGTATATTAAGTTTAAATTAATAAATAGATTTCTTTTTGTTAAATTCAAATATGCTTTTGAACTTTGACTATTCTATTTTAAGTCTTTAAGCTATGTATATACGGGAAACCTGAGAGTTTTTGAAACCTAAGGTCCGTGAGTCCCGATACTAGTCTCTGTGGGGTGTCAAAAGCCTGGTCACTTAGCCGCAAGGTTGGGATGTGCCGAGACGAAAGTCGCTACATGGGATGATCTTGCCTTCAAGCTCATTATTCTCGGGTGGAACGTGAAGCATAGTATTTTGCAAAAACGTTGATCCACGGTTGAAATTCAAAATAGCACATTCACCTAAGATATATTAATTGTCGGGAGTGAAAAGTTCACAAGTTACAAATATGAGTAGTATTAGCATCTTAACTGATATTTAGCGGTGATTTCGTTTTAAGCTTGGTTTGGAGCAAGTGAAAAGTCAGGGATGATGAATTTATCCTTTTTTGGGCATTCTCGGATCGAAATGCATTTTGTTTTATGATCCCTAATGGTTATGGAAATAACAAAAGTTGAATATTCTAGGTAAATAAAAAAAATTCATCATAAAAATGGAAAAAGTTTTGAAAAATGGGAAAATTGGGTGTTTTAAAGCTTGTGATTTATTAACTCTCCCCACAAAAGTCTTTGCTACTTTTCAAAGATTTAGTTTGGGGAAGTTTTGAGGTATTTGGTTTTAGAGCATATAATATTGCATGAGGACACGAAAATCACTTAGTTTGCGGAATTTTGATATGTGAGAAATCACATATCTTTATTATACCAAAAATGGCCCTTAAATGATCAAAATATGCAAAAATATGCTTGTATTTGTGTATTTTGTTGTTTGTGAATGTGTAGGTACGGATATTGTAAAGATCACAAGAAAATGGTCAAAAACCATACAAACACGAACACAAGAATGGAAAAAGTACACAAGAGCCGAAAGTTTCTAGCAAAAGGTCATCAAAAGTCAACCCTTGGTCAACAATGGTCAAACCACAAGATGCCAAAACCTTCAAAATACCCAAAAGAGCCTTATTGTTAAATTCATTTTTACTAAAAATCCTAAAACAATAACACCGTTAGTCCTTAACCATTAAGGGACTAACGGTCGTTAACCCGCTATAACAAAATCCGTTAAATCCCAAGCCCGAGCCCAATCATAACCCATAGCCCAATACCCGAGCCCAGGTCAACTTAATCAAATCCCCGGGTCAAACACAAGTTGTATAACATTTGGGGGCGGGAAAAATAGTTTTTACTGTTCACCATCTCCCCCAAATTCACCCTGCTCAAATTAAAACATAAATAACCCACACCCTTTCAATTAATGACGTGGTCAGAAGATTCTTAGTACAAAGTGCATATTCAGCAAAGCAAAACGTCACCAAAGCATCTCATTGGACAAGACACCATTAAGAATGGCACATGGGATCCAAAGAAACACACTCTAGATGGGATTTTACACTAAATCCTTTGTTAAAGAAGAAAAAAGCCTTTGACACACGGATTGCCACGTTGGCAATCCGTGTGCTCACTTAATGATCTAACTGTAAAGATTGAAGAGCTAATGATTAGATGATTTGAAGGGACGAGATCAAAAGCCAAGAGAGCGTGTATTCAGACCTAGAAGCTTCTTCATCTCCTATAAATAGAGATCACTCCTCACTCACATGTATATCTTTTTCAGTATCTAGTGTAGCTTAGTGTAGACATATTTTAGTAATTTTTAGCTTAAAATGTCATTTTAATTCTTGTAATTTTCTTTTAAAAAGCATTGTAATTCATATTTTAGTAATAAAACTATAGTTCACTTCTAAACTTGTGTTTTGATTTGTTTTTACTTAATATGCAAAATGGTTTAAATAAACTCTCAACTGTTCAATAAGTTTTTAATAATCTGTCAAAAGCTAGCTACACTCTCATTTAAGCTCTTAAAACTTAAATGAGCTTAATAATTCTCAAATCCACCCTCAAATTTACCTCAGCTTAATTTTGGAAGGGAAACCAGAAATGGAAGGGTTTCCAAGACCTCACTAGCTTATCTATGATAAGCTAGAGCTTGTTGATAAGCTCATAAGAGTAATTTCTTAGCCTTGTTTAGAGCAAAGGCTCCTGTAAGTTTCTTCTTAACTTCTAAATCTAAATTTAAACTATTAGCTTTAATCTACTTCATTTGCTTTTTTGTATGCTTTTTTGTAGTTTAGATCTGCTTATTACTTCTTATTGTAGTCATTTAATGCTTAATATGTTCTTTAAATAGCTTAGATTATAGTTTGCTTGTTATTTTATAAAATTTGTCAAAAAAATCCAAAAATATGACATTAGCTTATAGCTTTTCATTCTGTCTTATTTGATTATTTTAATCTGCTTATTTAGTTTGATTATAGAGCTTGCTACAATTCATGGGTATCTATGATTTTTTTTGAGCTTTGAATCTCACTTTATAAGCTTAAGAATGGGATTTAAGAGTTTTTAAAGGGGTGTTGCTAATGACAGGTACTAACTAGAGTTTGTAACTGTCATAATTCATATTGGTCCTATATGGATCCATCATGAAATATAATAACTAGTTTATGATATAGGATTTAGATTTTTTTGTAGTTTTAAATTAAGTTATTTTTTTATAAAATTAATTGTATATTAGAATCATTAACTAGATTAAGTAGTGTAATCATTTTTAGTTCTATTAGTTTCTAGTTGAATTCATTACCTCTGTTGCTTTCATTTTGGTGTTTTTAGAGTATAAAAACTAAGTCTCTTGGTCTGCACTTGTTAGAATTTGGATTTGTTTCACTTTTGTGCAAAGTGCATCAGCAGCATAAATGAAAAAACAACCATTTTCTAGTTTAAATATCAGAAGGTAATTGTAGGGATTTGGGCTTCATATTTAGCATACTAGTAGGTTTAAGGTCAATGTCAATCTGTCTAAACTTATTTTGTACCTAAAAGTTCATTTGCTTATCTGTGTTTAAGCTTAAAAGTTGCTAATTGTCTTTTCAAAAGTTTACTCAGCATATACTAAGTACAATAAGCTGTTTTCAAGCCACATTTTCTTTAAGCATTTGATTTTCAAAATGAGTTTTAAAAGCTGTTTCATGTAGCTTTTTGGTTAAGGTTTGAGGTAGTATAAGCTAGAAATCCATAAGGATCTGTTTGCATAGTTAATAAATAAGCCCAAAGTAGCTAAGTTGTTTGTTTGGTTTTCAGTTTTTCACTAAGTGCTTATTTTGAATCATCAGCTTATGGCTTGCTTCTTTATGCTTATTTCCAGGTTAGATTAGTTTATTAAGTTTGGGATTAAGTTAGATTTAGCTTATTTTAGTTTGCCCTTAGCTTATTTAGTCATATAGTGGAAGCAGCTTTAAGATTAAAGCTAGCAGTACTAACCTCTATCGTTAGTACTGCAGTGCTATTTAAGAGCTCATTCTCCTGTATTATTTGTTCAATTCTTTTCATAATTAGCTTATTAGGTAGGATGAGTTTATAAAGTTGCTTATTTTGCTAGGTCATAAGCTAATTTATCCTCTATTGCTTTAAGTTTTCATAAAAGTTCAACAAAGAAATTTTAATAACCGTAGGATTTTCAGCTGATTCTAGCTTATTTAGAGAGTTTTTCAAAATAGTTGCATTTTATTAAAATGATAGATTCAGTCATTTGCTCTACAATTTTGCTTTTTAAGTTTTTGCAAAATAAAAAAAAGGGAAGAAGGGAAATCGTGGGTGAGTAAGGCTCGAACCTACGACCTCAACCTTCCTTAACCCTTTTATAAACCTCACTACACACACACTCAACCAACGTACCCTGGGGTCTTTTTCATTCTTTCTTTGCAATATTAATTTCTTATACACATTTTAGGCATTTAAGTATAATAAGTTGTTTTAGCTTATTTCACAGCTTATTCGATAAGCTATTTTCGCGAGTTATTTTTCTTAGATTCCTCATTGTTCAATCTACTTTTCATAATTTTTTTTAGATTTTTTATAAATAGTTTAGTATTTTTAATCATTTAATTTCATTAAAATCGTTTTTAATTCATAAAAAATTATAAAAAAGTCAAAAAATATAATTCTTTTTTAGAAAATTTTTTCTTAGAAAATTTTCTTTTAACATTTAGGACTTAGAAAAATTAGATTTGCGTTCATAGGGTTTAAATTGCAAAATTTCAATTTTTAAAGAACGGTGTTTTCTTCATGTTTTTAGCTTTAAACACCTTCGTTTTTGTTCTAGTTTCCTTTGTTCTAGCTTTTAGTCAATTAAATCTTATAAAAAATCAAATAGATCATTGTAGGACTTATTTTTGTTGATTTAGGGTTTTTAGGTCCCGTTTAGGAATCTCAATTTGCGTTTTTAGTTAAAATTTACTTTCCCGTATTGATTTCTCGTAGTTAGGTTTAATTGTTACTTTATTTACTCACTATTAGGATTTTACAAAACAAATCATCTTCGAACCAATTCAAATCATTGTCCAAATAAAAAACGTGGTCTCAATTTCATAAATCTTTGGGAAAAGGACCCGGTAATCACTTACCGGTAAATATACGTTTTATTATATATATTTGTGAGAATTTTTCTTACTACCTTTGTCCTCAAGGGTAGTTTGGTAATTTCATATCTATTATATTATTTTACGTGTATAAAATTACGGACATCAAATTTTTGGCGCCGTTGTCGGGGATTTGTGATTAAGATTCCTTTGTTTATAGTTTGTCGATCGTGATTTGAAGAACCTTTCGTCTTCGAAAGTTACGCTTTTAAGAAAATCAAAAATACAAAAAAAAAATTAAAAATACAAAAAGTAAAAAATATTTTTCTTTTCTTTTTAGTATAAGTAGAAGATTAAAAACAAAAATACAAAAATATTTGCTTTTCCGGATTTTTTGATTTTTCTTGTGAATTCATTAAAAAATAAAAAAAAATTAACCAAGTTGGTAAAAGAACACCAACAAATAATACTTTGAATTGAAGTATTATCCATCAATAAGTTCCC
>BQNB010034315.1:1567-36001 GCA_026074375.1 Tanacetum coccineum
AAGGTTCTAGAGATTGTTGACTTATTTCACATCCCAAAAGTAACTCAAGATCAAATAATGCTTCGAGCCTTCCTTGTATCCCTCACCGGAGCCGCAAGTAGGTGGCTAAAGAACCAGCCATCAGGCTCGATTACAAACTGGGAAATTCTTAAAACTAATTTTCTAAACAAATACTGTCCACCTGCCCGTACCGTAAAGAAAATGGAGGAAATTAACAACTTCCAGCAGGAAGCCGACAAAAGCCTTTTTCGTGCATGGGAAAGATTTAAATAATTGCTGATGAAGTGCCCTCAACATTACTTAACTGACATGCAGGAAGTCATCTTGTTTTATAATAGGCTCGATGTTCCAACTCGACAAATTCTGGACTCAAAGGGTGCCATACCTTCCAAAACTGCCACTGATGCTAAAATAGCCATCCAAGAAATGGCTGAATACTCCCAGAAATGACACAATGGAACATCTTCAAGGACCAGAAGTACTGAAACTTCTGACGAGCTTGTTACTATCCAAGCCTAAATTAACAATCTCGGACGAGAAATAAAGAAAGTAAATAAGAAAGTGTACGCTGCTCAGGTCGGATGCAAACTATGCAAGGGACCACACTATACGAAGGATTGTCCAAAAAAGGAAGAAGGAAAAACTTTAGAAGAAGCTTAATATACACAATTCGGTGCACCCTATCAACCTGGAGGACAATATAGAGCAGCAGGGCCAGGATTCTACCAACGAAACAATGGAAACTCTTCGTATCCTGATCGCTTCTACCGATGCAACGATAAGAAATCTAGGAGCCTCAATTAAAACTTGGAAATACAAATCGGACAGACGAGCAAGGTCTTGCAAGAAAGAGGGTTTGGAAGCCTTCCCAGCTCTACGAAGACAAACCCTTGAGACCAAGTTAAATCGATCTCAACTGCTAAAGCTGGTTTTTCTGAGATACGCAAAGGTATTAACAAAAGGGGATTGGAAGCCTGCCCGGCTCTAAGGAGACAAACCCTCGAGACCAAGTTAAATCTATCTCAACTACTAAAGCTGATTTTTCTGGGATACGTCGTATCAGATGTGGTGCGTACGCCGTATCGGGCACATAGCACAGAAGCTTATTTTCTAAAACACTCCCTTTTCCAAGACGACTACAAAACTTCGGTTGTGATGATTGGAGAGAAGCATAAGATGTGAAGATTCTAGATGCTTATGATCACTCCTTTCCTCAAAAAGAAAAAAACCTAGGGAGCTTTACTTTACCTTGTTTTATTCATAATATCTATTTTGATAAAGCTTTTGTTGACCTAGGAGCAAGTGTGAGTGTTATGCCATTCTCCACCTACACCAACCTTGGTCTAAGAATTTTATCTCACACTAGGTTGACCATCAAACTAGCTGACCGAACTATAAAACAACCAAGGGGTATTGCTAAAAATGTGCTAGCAAGGATAGGAAAATTTATTTTCCCTATAGACTTTATCATCTTGGACATACCTGAGGATGACGATGTCCTTTTAATCCTCGGACGACCATTCTTTTCAACTGCCCATTCCAAGATTGATGTCTTCAAAAGGAAGATTACTTTAAGGGTCGGGGAAGAAAAACTTGTTTTTAAAAGTATTAAGCATGCCACTAGCATAATCAAAAGGGTTTTATGATAAAAAGTCTTGATTCGAAAACAGAGCTTATAAGAGAGGGTGATGAATCATTCGACCCATCTTATGGTAACTACATAGAATTAAATGATTTGGACACACCCCTAGAACCTAAAACGAATCGAGATGTTGATTTTGAGTCAACTTTTGTTAAAACCAACTCTAATTATTATAAAATGAAATTTTCTTGTGTAATCGGGTATAAGTATGTTAATGATGATCTCCTCCCTTCCTTGTCTTTTAATTTAATGACCAAAGGCTTTTATTATTCCATAATTAAGGACAAGGATGAAGGGAAGAGTCATGCCGGAACTTTGATCGATATACCTGTTTTCGTTGAAAATTTTTCTATTATTACAGGTTTTACCATTATTGACAGTGATGATATAACACAAGACGTTGTGCTCGGCATGAAATTTTGCAAGAAGTACGCATCATGCCAAATGATTATGAAGAAATGCGCTCTCGGGGACAAGTGCGAGCGAATTATGGAGGATGAATGAGAAAGAAAAGAATGAGAAAGGTCGAACTTAAAGACCAGCTGAAACAAAAGTGCTTCCCAAGAGACAACCCGGTCATTTTAATTGTTTGTCGCATTTTAATTGTTTGTTGCACGAGTCTGTCTTCCCAGACACTCTATACTGCGTATCGAACTCCTCTGGATACGGCGTATAGACGTGTCTGGACGTTATCAGTTTTTAAAACTCAATATCTAATTTCCAGTAATTTAATTGTTTTTACAGGAACCATACGGCGTATCCTATGGTTTGGGATACGGCGTACTGATCCCTATACAGTTGTGTGTTTAATTGTTTTCTTGTACCATTGTAGCGAGATAGAAATTGCACTCGTCTTCTAATCTTTTATGCAGGACCTTGTTGAAACTATGATATGGTATATTCTGAAAAAGACACGTGTTGAACTTATTCGGGCATTCTGAAGCCCTAGTCAACACGCATTTTGCTCAAGAACTCATATTTGAGAATTATCACGAGCAAAACATAAGGGAGTTTTCCGTTCTAATTCTATTTTCCCTTATTATTTATTGTTTTATCTATACAATGAGGACGTTGTATAATTTAAGTGGGGGATGGAATTAGAATATTTACTTGTCCCAATTTTCACACTAAAATGCTTAAATTATGCTCAAATTTAAAAAAAATTCAAGCATACTTTTATGAAATTACATGTTACATTAGTTAGTTAACCTCCAGTTTAAACCATTTTCCACTCTCATCTTTAGAGTGATGATCCACTAGAACAACCCGTAGAGCCAATCCTTTAGGAATTCACCAACTATTTGTTTCGTTACACCCTTACACCTTAACCTACCCTGTTAGATTAAGTTTAATTTACAGTTGCTAGTTGCTTAAAGTGTAAAGTTTGTAATTCCCGAGTCTTATGTCATTTTCTATCTTTGGTTCGGTTGGAAATTTGCACATTGCAAATGGGATATCGTAGTCAAAACTCATGTGATTTTACTACCATCACAATTAATGTTGAGTCTGAAGAATGAAGAAACTATCGTAGGAATTATCCGAAATTATTATGATCGTGAAGATGGTGAAACTACTCCGAGTTTCGTATATAGTTAAATGTTTAAAAAAAATTAGAAAATTCGCAACAAAAAAAGAAGGAAAGTTCGAAGATAATCGTTTCGCAACTACCGAAGGAATTACACGAAGGATCGATTATTCATTGTAAGTAATAAGAAACACTAACAAGATTGATCCGGAGGTCGGGGAGGATTAAACAAATAAGAAGCCATTTTATTTAGAGAGAGAAAGGAAAGAGGTGTATGTATTTTAGAGAGAGAAATAACACACACACACACACCTTATGAAATGTTACAATATGAATCCTCACCCCTCCATGGAAGTATGGAGGGGGTATTTATAGTCCAAACACAACTAAACTATACTAACTAGTCTAATCTAGTCCCTGCGTGTTTGGCTATTTATGAACTAATATAATTTCGTATAAGTCCTCATATTTTAAGGCTAACAATCTTCCCCCAATATGTGGACATACGGAATTACTTACAATGTTCCTATCAAGTACAAATACAACATGATAAAATAGCATCCAAGGCGCTTCCAATGCTGAAGATGACTTCTTTGTCTTCTATTCTTGATACTTGTACTCCAGCTTGAATCTTTAGTGTCTTTAATTGTACAGGAACCATTGTAGTATCCATGAGTTGGATTAACTTCACCCCAATTCATGCGGCATGTCTTGAAAAGCTTTCTTCTTAGACTTGTTTTTGGTGAAGTTTTTGAATCAGCTTCCCCCCAAACCAGCATCCCTATCTTGAGCAGATTCTGAAACTTTGATGTAGCTAGAAAAAACTTCTATTTGACATTTACGTGCACAACGGAATTTTGTAGAAGTAGAAAACCACATCAAATACTACTGCTACTTGTCATTAGGTCTTGGTGAATATTCGTTCGGGGGTACATGCGAGAAATCAGCAACAGTTCTTCTCACGTATGTAGTATACTTCACAAACCATACTAAGTAAAGTAGTCTACACTACTTCTCCCTGGAAGTTGACATGGTAACATCAAAGTCAACTAAGTCCCGGATGTACACATTTTACCCTATGATGGTTGCGAACTCTCAAAAGCATCATTGTCGTGTACGTCTATATACTCGAGAAGTTCTTGTCATAAGCAACAATCTTGAAGAGTTATGAAAGACATTAAAGAGCTTTGAAGGATTTTGCTTAGACTGTGAAGTACCATTGACGTTCTGTAGCTTTAATTATCCCGTGAGAATTTCTGATTACATCTCAACCTTTAAACTCTCAGGCTAACTTACCAACCTCGTATTCTGTCAGCTATTGTTATGACCACTTGGTGAAGTAAACCCGATATACCAAACTTGAAACTGAAGTAGAATCCCCCAAATTTGTTACTTAATCCTGCACTTTTGTTGATTGAAGAACGGTGCAAGATTAAATCGATAAGTACTCTATACTCAACCAGAATAGTATAAGAAGTACAACACCTCTTGAAATTACCCACATCAACATCTGCGTGTGACACTGAGTACTATAATGTAACTCCTTTAAGTGATAGCTATAACCCGTGAGCACTACAATGTAACTCCTTACATCAGGAAATAACTAGATAATCCAAGCCTCAATCATGGTTGTATACGTTCAAGCAAGTCATCAATCGATAGATTGGGTTTAAAGAAAAGGGGTAGAAAATAGAAGGAAGTCTCGATGATGAAATAAGTAGACGCCTTCGTGAAATCCAACTTTAAGCTCAACTAAGGGATACCAAATCAACTCCGTGATCACTTGTCATCGTAATCTTAATCTTTAGCCGTTTTAACGTTTTAGTGAATCTTATTCGGATCGTTTTTAGTGTTATGTATCGTGTTTGTTGTGTTGTTGAAATCAATTAACGTTCACGGGATTTTACAATTCTATGACTTAAACCGTAAAAAGAATCGACTTTTATGAGATTTTACTAAATCAAGAAAAAACCGTGAAAAAAAATTAATTGTGGTTGAAATCGTTGTTGAAATTGAAGTACGTGAGCTTTTGTTGACGATTAATGAGCTTAAAAGAACTAACGGTGAGCAAACGTTGAACTTTAGGTGGCTAACGGTTGAATTATAACCACTAAGGACTAACGATGCAATCCCTTTTTCAACTTGAAGGACTAATATCCAAGAAAGGACTTCTTGTGAAATAGATTTGAAAGGCAGGGACTGCATGTGCCATATTTCATTTAAGTTTAATTAATAAGAAAAAACTCCCTCCAAACAGTTGTCTCTTTCGTTTCAAAAATAAGAAATATGTAACGTTTGAATTTCTTTGATCGCGGAATGCTACGGTTATCGTCGGTAAAATCCGAATATACCACAATGATCGAAAAGATGTCACGAGCACCGTCACTCGAACTCAAAAAACCCTAAATGACTTAAAACTGTGTAAAGTTGTGTTCTTGTGGATTGCGAATTCGTTTCACTACTCTATATTGCGAGTTCGGTTACAAAAGGAGGATTGCAAATTCGTGTGACAAAGGGAAACTGCGAATTTGTATGTCAAAGAAGGATTGCTAATTCGTGTGACAAAGAAGGATTGCTAATTCGTGGAATGAAGGATATTGCGAATTCGGGTGCTTCATTAACTGCGAGTTCGTGTCCTTCACTAGAGTTGCTAATTCGTTTGAAGAAGAAGAGTTGCTAATTCGTGTACATCTTCACAGTTGCAAATTCGTGTGATTCTTTGTTGCTAATTCGTGTGCTAGAAGAAGACCTTGCGAATTCGGTGACTTCTATGAATACCAACAAAAACGTACTATGTCCTTCCTTTTGTCTTTGACAGAAACCAACAAAATATCACCAACGTCCTTGTTGTCTTGTCGTTGAACCTTTGTCATCAAACTTGCGTTCAAGTAACGCAACCCAGTAAAAAGGCTTTTTAAGCCACACAAATCATGAAAATAAGCTATTCGAAATAAGCACTTTTGAAAAAAAATGCTTAGTTAATAAACCGACTACAAAATGAGCCGCGAGAAGAAGCAACAATAATCTTCTCACTAGTTGTGACTAAACGTTTTGAGGTTTTTTGTAAGTCAAAACAAGAACAAAAAAAACTAAGGCAACGTTTTTTTAGCCTTAATAAATTGTTAATGGGCTTATTCACTATCATAGAGGCCACGAAAAGAAACAAAGCTACCAGTAGCCTATAAAAGATTTTTAATAAGAAAAATGTGACATTTTTTGAGTAAGAAGAAAGACAACAAAAACAAGAAAAAAAACATGAACTTTTTGTAAAAAATAAGCTAAATCAATAAACTCAAATGACCACAACGAAACCACTAACACAACACGCACGAATACAATACACCCCCGGTTAGCTCTTGATACCAACTGTAAGCAATAAGAAACACTAACAAGATTGATCTGGAGGTCGGGAGGATTAAACAAATAAGAAGCCATTTTATTTAGAGAGAGAAAGGAAAGAGGTGTATGTGTTTTAGAGAGAGAAAGAACACACACACACACACCTTATGAAATGTTACAATATGAATCCTCACCCCTCCATGGAAGTATGGAGGGGGTATTTATAGTTCAAACACAACTAAACTATACTAACTAGTCTAATCTAGTCCCTGCGTGTTTGACTATTTATGAACTAATGTAATTCCGTATAAGTCCTCATATTTTAAAGCTAACATCCGTTGATACGCAATAAAAATCAACAATGTAAAGTATTGTACAAAGTGGAAGATATCGCCACTTGCCTTGTAGAGTATGTAAAGTTTTGGGATGATTGGGAAGTTGACCGTTACGGGAACGCCAACTTAGGTTTTTTTTTAATCTGTGATCAAGACGTTGTAAATAGTCGTGTCTTTGTCATCGTAACTGTCAGGAAAAAGTGTCTAGCAACTTGTATCTTAGTCTTAATCTATTTGTTTCTTGATTTTTATTTAACAAAAATTTACTTCCCTCTCACCTAATGATTAACAATGGGTTTTACGCGAATGAGGATGTGATCGAGCGTGCATGTCTATTCCATCGTTACGGCCATGTATGCATGTCTCAGCTGCCTTGTTGGTTTATTACTATTGGTGAAAGTTAGAAGGTTCCTACCCTATATCATTCTTCATCCTAACCGTTGGTTAAATTCGAATGAGGATGTGATCGAACACACATGTCTATTCCGTCGTTACGGCCATGTATGTGTGCTTCAGCTGCCTTGTTGGAGTGGTACTTCTGGTGAAAGATTGTAGAATGATCAACCGTAAGCCTTTCCATACAAAAACCCATATTTACCTTTATAAACTTGTTACTCCTTGGCTTTAGTGGTGGAGATGTGTATCCTTGCCAAGCTTATGATAGAATACTCGTCACGACCGAGCAATTGAGCGAATTAGTTACATGTTACCACATAGATTAGTTGAGTGATTTGAGTGTTTTCATCTTCCTATTTCGTGAGGTGTTTGGTTGTGTACTTGTAATAGATCAAATAAATGCTTTAACGGAAAATATCCTTAGGGATACATTTTTATAAACTTCTAAAGGCTACTTAAGGACAAGTAGGATTCAAGTGGGGGAATATTTGATGACATCAAATAACGTCTATTTTATAGCATCATTTATCCCATGTTATTAACTCATTTTGTATAATTGTTGCAAAGAATTGTTACTTAATCGTTTATATTTGAGAATTGCAGTAATTATGGAGTAGTTGGTGAATATTAGCAAAAGGCGCGCAGTCTGAAGCTTAAATGAAGATATTTTGAAGATTACTATTCTGAAGACCAATACGCCGTATTCATCAAGGAAGATACGGATTATCCGTGCCTGCACTCGCCAAAGACCACAAAGGAATGAAGCTCAATACGCCGTATCCAGAGATACTCAATACGCCATATTCAAGATATAGTATGTGAATATTCTGGAAAATATCAAACGTGGTCCCTACTCTAAGAAATCCCTAATACGCCGTATCGAACCCGTTGGATACGCCGTATCGAACCGACATCCCGACCTTATAAATAGAAAACTCAAAAATGAGTTTTAGGTGTGCTAAATCATATTCTTGATACCTAAACCACAAAAGTCGATTTTCGGAAGAGAAAAAGAGCAGAAGAGGTCAAGCAATGTTATCAATTCTATAGGAGACATCGTGTAATTCCATATACTCCAGTAATCGTTCAGTTTTTGGTATCATTCGTTAGCTCGGTTAGTTTACATTGGCTAAATAATCGCCCTTGTATTTATTATGACATTTGAAGGCTAATACCTTCGGGTATTAGCCATTATTATGAAGATTTAAATGTTTGGTATTCTTTATCTCGATTTCTTGATTTATCGTTGTATGCTTGTTTATGTTTATCAATTTATACTTGTTTACGTGCTTTCGTATGCAGCCTATCATTCAACTTGATCTAGTGATATGGACCAAGTAATCTAGAGTCTGGGATAGCTCTCCATATAGTGATTTATACATCTAGAATCATAGGAACACAAGTATAGTCCTTCTAAATCAGTGTCTAGGATACGTTTCGGGCTTAACTAGTTAATTGGATATTACCAATGGTTTATTAAACGTGTTGACTAGAAGGTGAACCTAGATAATTCAACAAATAACGTACTGATTCCATTGGATAGTTGGACAAGTGGACTACTAGTGTATAAAGTGCCATTAAGTAATAAGTGGGTAAAGTCTCTATGAGCTAGAGTTTAACAATATCACCATTGCTTTAACCCCTAAGATAGATTATAATCAGCAAATAAGGATGCTTTATGCGGATGCTTAAATTGTGACAGAATTAATGTGTTTAGGTCTTAGGAAGAAGTCCCGCCTAAGTCTTAAGAATGATATGCCACCTCGAGAGAAGAAATCATTGCACTAAATAAACAAACCAACATTCTAATCGGATTAATAATGGTTAATACAGTTTTCTTATATAAGGCTCGACCGCTCTTTTGTCTTCTATTAATTAGCTTGCGTGGGTTAAAGTGTCTTGAATTGATTGTAGTCACCGACCAACCTGTGCCAGTCTATCAGGCTGAAAACCCCCTTTTACCTTTTAGAATTAGGATTAGAACTAACATAGGTTTAGCATAGGTTTGACTTAGATTAGATTTAACATAGATTAGATAACCAAAATATAAATAAATTAAGAGATTTCACCTCGCTTCAAGTGTTCGACAACCTACTTACCACGAATCTACCACCGACCAGGTACACTGCCCGTTAAAGTGGCATTTTTGGTTAAGTCGGCAAAATATAAATTAAAAACTTAAAACATCTTAAATATACACCACACAACGACCCACATCAAGCTTTCTTGAGGTACATAGGATTTGAAAAAGTTGGTCTTTCAATATATGTGGAACCTTTGGGAGCTAACATATGAATGGTTTAAATTGACTGACTTCTTTATAAACAATTTCATTTAAAAAATTTAATTGTTTTTTCGTCGCAATCAATTTGTCAAGATCATTTTCTTCCTTAAGTTTCAAATCATTTATAACCTTATTTTTCTCTTTGACAAGACCTTCATAACTTGATTTTGTTAAAAGATCAATTTGCACTCATCATGTTTCTCTTTGACAACTAAAATTTCATACACTTTTATTTTCAAACCTTCTTGTATGTCATGTTCTTTTTGAGCTAATAGTTCTAGAGTGCCTTTTATTTATGTTCAAGTGTGTGATGTTCAATTGTACGATCATGGTAAGTCTAGTACTTCTCAAGCTCAATCTCTTTGTTCTGAAGTGTAATTATGCATGTATCTCGAGTTCTATTAGAATTCTTAAGACTAGATTTGCAGTCTTCAAGTACAGACTTGCACTTTTGTAATTCATGAGAGAGTGATGTTTTGCTTACTTTAATTTATTCTGTATCTTTTTATCTTCATCAGTATCAAGTTTTAAATTTTCAATTAAATTAGCAAGCATAGCACGCTCATCATCACATTCTTTAGCATTTTGGTCAGCCTGATTGTCATTATCACATATATCTGATGAATTAGAAATGACATTACTATCGAACTTTTCCACCACACATGTGTTATTAATGGAAACAGGTTGCTCAGAATACTGTCTTTCATTAGCAAACACATTATAGTCATCGTTAAAATGTACGTCTTCCAATGGCTCAAAATTAAAGGATGGTTCCGAATCAGTAGATGGAACCTCCTGAATCTTTGTCATGTACATGTAATGTGCTTCCAATTCTTGTTCATCAACTTCTTCATCCGTGTCCTCTAGCCAATCAACTTGCTCTGCTTGTAATGGAACACCTTTCTCAGCTTGTTTGCACGGTAACATCTTTTCCTTATGCTAAGTGTAATCTTTTGCCCTTTTTAGTTTCCTGCACTCCTTAGCAAAATGCCCAAATTCTTTGCAATTAAAACATTGTATCCCTATCTGCTGCACTACATGACTGCCTACAATCTCCCTAGCCCCAGCAATAGTCACTGTCCTCTGATTCCTAAACTGCCCAGTCTGATTGTCATTCTTGTACCTAGGATAAGTATCCACATTCTTGTTTCTGGTGTTTGAGGAAGTTTTGAGGTTGTTGGTAGGTTTGTAGATCTTTTTGAAGTACTTTGCAATGAGTGCCAAGTTTTTTTGCATATCCTTATCTCTCTAAGCTTGTTTTGGATCACTGTCTTCTTTAGAAGCTGACTCAGATGGAGGTGTTATTGGTTTGGCTATCTCTTTTCCTTTGTGTCTGGTAGATATATGATATCTGGTGGAAGATGATTATTTTGATGGTGGTGCATATGACTTGTGAAATTTTGATGCTTGATACTAATTATCTGGATATTGTTGTGTAGCAGCAACAAGTGCAAGTGGATTTGCATTCCTAGCTATCTTTTCAACATGGATTTCATTAACTTCTTTTTGATATTGTTTCAGAATGTCAAAGAGCTTGTAGTAGGATTCTTTGTCCAGGTCAACGGTTTGCTTGACAAAAGTCACAAATCTTGACCATTCTGGTTGAAGTTGTTGAAGAAACTGAACATTAACTTGCATAGTAGCAACTTTCAACTGGTTTCTTACCATTTCATTCATCATTTTGTAAAATCTGGAGTAGTATGACTCAATGGACACTCCATCTCTTGAAGTAAATCTGCCAAACTCCCAAAACAAACTAGTCTTAATATCTTGCTTGTTAAGAGATTCACCCTGTTGTAGCCTTTCAATAGCTATCAACATCTCATGAGCTGTCTTGCAAGCATCAATACTTGAATAAATGTCATCCCTAATTCGAGTCAAAATCAAATGAATTGCTTCCTTTTCTGCATCATAATGAGCTTTGTTCTTAGGAGTGCTATTCAAAAATGTCTCAAGAATTGTTTGTTCTTCAACTGATGGAGTATCATCTGTTGCAGGTTGACATGGAATTATGACAGTAGAAAGTTTATAAGGACCTTGTAGGATGCATTTTCTCAAGGCATCACCGTGTGGTTTTGTATCAACATATCTCATGAAACGTGATTGCCACTGAGCATATATTCCCGTTGCTAGCATTGGTGGACGATCTCTTGACCCAGCTGCCATGATGTTGTTATGCATTTGATTATCTGTTGTGGATGTTGTAGTTGGAGTAGTCATGATGAATGATTGTTGTGGTATGAAGTGAAAATGATGGTTATGAGAATTAAATTCTAGATCACGGGATTTTACAAGTCTATGATTTTAACCGAGAAAATAAGTGAGTCTTTTACAGGATTTTACTAAATTAAGAAGAAACTGTGAAAATAGATTTGTTGTCTCTGAAGTTCTTGTTTTTGTTAGAAATTATTGTTTTGATACGTGTCTTAGAAGTCCAAATTAATTGTCACAATAATTGTCCAAATTGATGTTTCACTGAAATTGGTCTTAGTCGAAATTAGTTTCTACCGAAATTGGGTATCAAAATTAGTTAGATAGAAAGATTTTCGGTAATCCTAATTTTGTTGCACAAACCGCAGAGAATGTGTTTGACACAAACCGCAAGATTGAATTACACAAACTGCAGGAAGCTTAAGTTACACAAACCGTAGGAAACTTAAGTTACACAAACCACATGAATCATAATTTACACAAACCGCAGAACCCTTTTAGTGCACAAACCGTAAAAGGCATAAACCGCATAACACAAACCGCAAAAAGATTAATTACACAAACCGCAGGTTTCTTGAAATTGTGACATAGTTTAGTTTTGTAAAATGTCATAAACCTTATAAATATGTAACCCCTGTTAGTAACACAAACCGCAGGATGCACTAATACACAAACCGCAGAAGCTTAATTTGCACAAACCGCAAAAAGCATCAAACACAAAGCGCATAATTCATATGGTTTACACAAACCGCAGCCTTCATCTTAAAATCCATATTTTTTGATTCCAAAAACGTTTTTTGATGTTTCAATAAGCTTCTAATAAGCACGTAGATAAGGAAATTACAAGTTGATGATTGAAAACAACAACAAATAAGCTTCTAAATGATTCAAAATGATAAAAAAACGTACGGTTTTAGAAGGAAACAAAAACTATCACTTTGCTTTCAAATAAGCAGTTTGTTTTGGCTTATTTTTATCATAAACTTATCAGAAAAGGTTATAGATAAGAAAGTAGCAAACTTTTTGATTCATAAAGCTTATATTTAGAATAAGCCGAACCAAAAAAGCTTCTAATAAGAAACGTAATAATAAAAAAAATCATAAACACACTAAACCCACCCCCTGGCTATTGATACCAATTGTTATCCGTATGTTATCATTTCACTTATGCACACATGAAATAAAGATGGTAGAAAAGAGAAGGAGGAAAGAAAGAAAAGAGATAGAAGAAAAGGAGTGTTTGGATTGCTATATGAAACTAAAATGTTACAAATGAAAACCCTTCTCCATATATGAGAAGGGGTATTTATACCTAAACCATGGCCTTTGAGCCATGTGGTTTACTTGGGTTGGGCTCGAGTGTGCTTTGGGGTTTAGCCCGATACACATACAATATTAGATTAATAAACGGGCCCAATACCCTTTCTAGCCTATTACAATGTATTGTGAATAAGGACCGTGCTTCTATGTCTAGAGACCGAGCTTCCATTTTCGACTTAATATTTTGAGGCTAACAGGATCGGTCCAGTAGCCTATCGATTTAGATTACCTCAGGAGCTAAGTAGTGTTTATGACACGTTTCACGTGTCAAACCTCAAAAAATGCTTGGCTGAACCAACCCCACATGTACCTTTAAAGGAAATCTAAGTTGATGCTAAGTTGAACTTTGTATAAGAGCCTGTAGATATTCTAGAAAAGGAAATCAAGAAGTTGAAGCGGAGTAGAATTCCTATCGTCAAGGTTTAATGGAATTTGAAACTATGTCCTGAATTTACTTGGGAACGTGAGGATCAAATAAAACTCAAGTACCCACACATTTTTAGCTCTAGCACTAGTTGAATTTCGGGACAAAATTCTTTTAAAGGGGGTAGACTGTAACCTTTGCAAATTTTCCAAGATTGAAAGGTCATATTTAACCATCAGATTTAATAACTTTAGTTGTTTCTGGCAGATTAGTTACCGTGCTAACGGTAGTCAGTCTATAATTTAGTAAGTTAATAGTTTACTTTATGCTTAAATTATTTCTTTTTAAATGTTTACATCTTTAGTTGATCACTTACCAGGAGATTTATCCCACATTCGACTTAAAACGTCAAACAACGCATCCCGGCACGTCAAATTTATGTCCATACTAACTTAAAACATTTTAACTATGAATTTATTTCTTTTAATATTTTAAGACTACTAAACTTATCTATAATGCGTACTTAAAAACTTGAACCTTCAGGATTATGTTTACTTACGAACTAAGCACATTACAAATCCCGATAAGAGTCCAAAAATCAAAGATGGGTTACCCTCCATTGGTCTCATTCGAACCGGCCCCAATGGGGAACACCATAGGAAAATTTTTGGATCCCATTTAGTCCTTATAACTTATCCATATCCTCATTTTAAACTCACACACTAAAACACTAAAACACACACATCAAAAAACGTTTTTCTTTCCTCCTTTTCCCTTGTTCGGCCGGATATAAACACACCCCAAAAGCATATACTTTTCATTTTGTTCAAGAATATGGAAGCTTAGATACACACGGGTTAAGTTCTAGTGATCATTTGGGTAAATAAACAAAGTTTTGGTTGCTTGGTTTGTCTTAATCTCCTCCTAAAACCCTCATTTTGTAAGTTAACTATTTCTTAATAATACTTGTACTTTTGTTAATCTCATGTTACATAGACACTAGTTGTACATAATTTATGTAAAATGAAAGGTTAAAAGTTATAAAAATGTTAAAAAGGATGCGTTTGGTTAGAATGAAATAAAAAAATATTGGGTAAAGTATCATTGTAATATTATGGATGTGTTGGTAAAATAAAAGGTTGTGTCAAAAGTGCTTATAACTTATTTCGGCTTATTTATAAGCACACGAGTGCTTATTATAGCTCATTATGGTTTCGGTCCAAAAAGTCAAGCCAAACCGAGGTTTAGTCTTGGGCTTACGAGGTTCGGCTTCTTTTTGTGGCTTATATTTTAGCTTATTTCAATACTAAAAGTGCTTATTTACTTATTATATAGCTTATTGGATTTATTTTTGGACTTATTGTATTTTGAAATGTTTGTTTGGGCTTATGCGTACTGAACGGCCTAACAAAGGCCCAACAAGCTCGGCTTATTTCTTTTTGGAGTTTTTGTTCGGCTTATTTTCAACTTATTCAAAGTGCTTATTTTAGTCAGAATTTATTGGTTTAAGATATTAGATAGCTTAGTTGTTGTCATTGGGCCCAATAGCCCAAAATGAGCCCATAAGCTTGCGGCTTATGGCTTATTTGGCTACACGGGTTATTTTGGTGACTTACTTCATTTGCTTATTTGACTTCGTATTTTGGCTTATTGATATTATTTTGTTTTTCGTTTATTTGGGCTAACTAGTAAACTCAATATTGGGCCAATTATGGACTATAAGCTAAACTAATAATTTAGACTAACATTGGGCCATATGACCCAATGAATGAAAAGCAAACGAACTTAAACATTTAGAACGGATTTTTGATCGATTTATTAAAAATAGTCGTTTGAAAATGTGTTTTGCTAAAACGTAGCATAAACATGGGATTTGGCTTTTGTCAGAAATTAGTTAGGTTCAAAAAGGTGTTTTGGAAAAAGGTCTACGACATTGGAAAACGTTTATACACAAACAAGTCATGCCGAAATTTTATAAAAATATTATACTTAGAAATGTTTTTACAATGACCTACTTTCTTAAAAACCCGACAAAAGACGAAATAATAAATAATTATTATTTTAATAATCGACTAAAAGACGAAAAATATATTTTATAAATTTATAAATTATAGAACTCATATTATTTATTTCGTATATTTAAAACATGTTAATACTCATAATTTAAACACCTAATCGAGTTAACCTGGGGCTTACTGGGTAAATTGCCAAAACATATTTTAATAATTGCTTATCGTCTATTTGTTTACTTCTTATTTGCTTTACTTTCCTATTTTCTTTAAATAGTATAAGTATATAATATCTGATATATACTTAGACGTATTTCTTCGAGTCAAACTTGTCAACCATCACACAACCAATAATACGAAAGATAGTGATACAAAACACTTTTAAAACTCATATGCATTAATTTAAATATACATTATATATAAATTTCTGAGTCAGACATTAATTGTTAGGTCGTGACCGGGCGCTGTTGCACGTTGTTGTTTGATCATCTTATATCAGCTACTATTCATCCTTATTTAAGGTGAGACTTCGTAGCCTAACTTTTAAACCATTTTTCTTTGGGGAAAATGATACTCAAATCTTTTTAAACTGTTTTACTACCGTGCTAAGCTATCTTTATGCTTTTTGGACAATATTCATATGTGCTTATAATTGCGTACTTGATGTGCTTATATATATGATCTATCTAAGATGACAATGTTATTAATTCTTCATAAGACTACTTAGCCGACTATGTAGCTCCAGCTGGTAGGCTATAGGTTTGGAAAACTATAAGCACTTGGGCCACTATTTAATTGTTGATTTGATATGATATGATTTGTCGTGTTGTTGTTGGAATGCTATTTGTACTGCTTGCACTCCGCTATTATATTGCACTATTGTCCCGCTTAAATTCTGGCACAGCAACTGGGTTTACACTCTAAACCTACGAGCTCACCAACTTTATGTTGACATTTTTTGAGTATCATTTTCAGGTGAAGTTATTGCTCAGTGATGTCACAAGTTTAGAAGGCATTTAGCAGACTTAAGAGTATCCATTGGGGATCTTTTCTTTGGCAGACTGCATTTAGAGGTTTTATTTATGGTTATGTATTCGGATCATTTTAGACATGTATCACTCCATGTTTGGGAGTTGGTTTTTAATACTTCTGACTATGTGTTGTGATTCGACTAGTCATGACACAAGTATCCACTTGTTGTCAAAGGACGTCGTAGCACTTTTATTTAGAATGAATTTAGTTTTTCTCTATGTTGAGACCATGTGTTATGGCGATCAATCCCTCTGTCACGCCTCGTGTTTCCGCCCTAGATGGGGGGTGACAATTTTTATGTTATGTACTCATTTGAATTTGAATATGATGGGTAGCATAGGATACCTTCAAGGTTAATTTGTTAGAAAAAAGTATTCTAATCTTCTCGGACTATCACATGTATATATTCAAACCAATAGCCATTTTCACATCTACGCTTAGTAAATTGTTTGCACATTTTTTTGTGTATTATGGTTATAGAATTTCTAAAGTGCTTCATTTCTTCAGCATTCAAAAAGTAACCCATTATACTTTATATATGAGTATTATACCATGTTGCTTCAGAAATAAGTATATGGTGTGTTTGGATTAAGCTACTATAGAAATTAAGAATAACGTTTGTTTGGATCAGATTATAGATATATGATTATTAAATAGTTTGCAAACCTTTTTCTACTTGATAAATTATTTCTTTAGCAACTGAAAAGGTTAATAGAAGCAACGGTAAAAAAATATAGAAACGGGTTAAATGTCAAGTAAATTTTAATTTGGGCAGCTTACTTTTGCGAGTGCTTGCTGCAATCTTTTTCTGTAATGTTTAAATCCTTGAACCGATATATGTTAACACTCCCACACATATACCATGTGTAATGTTGATTCATTTTTTATGTAGCGACTTATATGTGCGCCTTTAATTTTGCAGCTAACAATGAGAGGATCCCAAGGACATGCTACAACAGTTCCTATGTCTATGCGCCAAGATCTTATGGTTATGATTACTTTTTTGTTGGTTATCAAGAATTTTTTAGTGATGCATTGTAGCTATGATAGAGGATATTCGGTTGCTTCTTGGTGTGTACTTTTGGCTCATTTATATATAGCCTGAAAAAAACATATGCAAAAATATTCATTCGAAATTGATTCGCAAAAAAGTATGCTCCGCCGCAACGTGCGATCTATCTTGCTTGTTTTATGTAAATTTAGTCATTGCTTTATTAAATTGCATTTCCAAAAACACCATATAACAAAATTTTAAAAATAATATATGAATACGTCACTAAACATTTCAGAAAAACGCGATTAACGCAATAACTTTCATTTTCTTACTTGGATTACTAATGACTATATCGTAGTATTCATTTCACGGCTTGAAAATGTTCTTTTCCAAGGTTATGCATATGCCTATTCACCATCTTAACAACACGATTAATATCTCATCAAGTACTTATCATAGCTTGCATTAAGCTACCAACAACATTTGCATTAGGCACCTTTTCCATGTATGCACTCTTTGCATCATTTTTCGGTGACATAGCTCAACTAATTTTAAATCGAGAAGCGAGTGGAGTACTAACTCATTTTATCTGTTGATGTGGCGGATTGCAACACCAAAGTTTTACAATTCTCCTAGGCAGAGTATCTAATCATTGTAGTGTATTATAGGCAAGACTCGGAGGATTAATCATTCTCTAGGGGAATAGTTAGGTAGGTTCAAATTGTATGTCACTAAGATCTAAGGGTTAGGGGAATAGTATTTGATATCCTAAAAACTTAACCCATAACACAACCAAATAAGCACAACAAGTAAGCTGAATAAGCAATAAGAAAAGAGATGGAATACGAAGAATATTAGAGAGAGGAAAAAAGTGGCATGATTATCACTTTGTGAAAGAAATGACAACCAACACCCTCCTTGAGAGCTAGGAGGGTTGTATTTATAGTCCAAGGCCTTATGTGGCTCATGGGCTTTCTTTGTTGGACTGGGCTTGGCATTCATATGGGCTTTAAGCCTGAAACTATGAAAATTTTAGATTCTAGTCCAAGCCTGTTAAACTCGACTAGCCTATTACAAACTAAGATTATTAATTACTAAGATGACCTATAAGATTCTTGTTTGACTTTAATAAAAACTAAGGCTAACAATCTCCCCCAATGTTAAGGTTATCTTTATTTTACTTTGAGCTTTGCCTTCTTTGGTCTTTGGTCTTTGTCTTTTCTTGTTTGTAATGGATTTGTTCCTTCATGCTTTTGTGATCTTGATCTTGAGCCTTTGTCTTTTGACTTTGAGCTTGAGATCTTTAATCTTACATCATATCATCATCTTGTCATACTTTGCCTTCTTGGGATCTTGTGACTTGGACCAACATGCTCATACTTTATGTTATCTTGAAAGTCGTCTAACAATATCCCTTGATAAACTTTGACTTGAACACTTTATGTCTTTTAGGAAGATGTTGAATATCAGAGTAGCAGAAGTCTTTATCTTTGTTTGATCTTGTGCTTTCTTGATTTCTTAAAACTTTAGTCTTGAGTATGAGATGTGGTTATGAATTTGACTCAGTTGGAATGAGGCAACACCACCATTGTAAAAACCTGATGTTACATGATACAAAAACACATTTTCATGGGGTCTTGGTTGATCAAAGAACAATAATATAAGCATGGTGTTCTAGTGAGAGAAGGTAGAGAGGGTGAAAGAACAAATGTATGTTTTATTAGAAAGAGAGAGAAAAACAAGAAATAAACTTCCACCCCCCCATAGAGAGTCATGGGGGTATTTATAGCCTAATACAAAGCTAACTATCCCACTTATACAATATTAGTCCATGCGTATAGCAGTTGGTCTATAGCTAGTCCAATTCTCATGTAAGATGATAGCTTCACTAAAAAGTAAGGCTAATAATCTCCCTCCAAGTTGGTGTCATAAGCGAATTGGTTACAATGTTTCCTACAAGCAAATATAAAGTAAAATGATAAGAATAAAGTCCAGCATTCCTTGAGATTGTCTTCAATGACCTTGATCTACTTGAATACTCCAGCTTTATTTCTTTAGCTTGCAGATGAACACACTGTAAAATACTGCTGAGGATGACATAAAAATTTTCTCTACTGATACTCTCAATCTTGATCGGATTTCTACACATAACTTCCTGACATATATTCAACAACTTTATTCATACACTTTTGGTCATCTCGAAGTTTCTGAATCAGCTGCATGTCTTGAAAAACTTCATTTTCCTGCACTTCTGGTCATGTTGAAGTTTTCTAGAATCTGCTTTTCATTTGTCATCCTTGAAGTTCCCTTATCCGAATACTTCGGCTTTGATATGAATTATGCTTTGAACTTCTTGTGCAGTATCTAGTTGAGTTTTTACTCCCTCTCAACTAGTAGGCTCTTTTTCTTCAGCTCCCTCCCAAACAGACACCCTTGAGATTGATTAAGAATCAATGCAGAAATCTTCTTAAGGACCTCCTTTCACATTTAGGATACACTGTTGGAGGGGATGATATCATCAACATCGTCTCACTTAGGAAGCATTCTAGTCTTGTTTGAATTCAGCCCAATACCTAAAGTACACACTTTATCCCTTTTAAGGAAGTCGAAACCGTAGCACCAAAATCAATTAAGACCCAGAAATGTACTTTGTGTTCGTTATAGATGTAGTGTATGTGACCTCTAGATCAGAAGTCTTCAGATACTCCAGATCATTGTTAAAGAAGCATTCACAGCGACGGTTCGATGACACCCGGGGACCTTGTATAGGAAGAAGCTTGAATAGATCAAACGGGAAGGACTCCTTCTGGATTAATTCCAATACAAGTTTGTATTGTTGACAAATTGAGAAGCCTTTATGGAAGCGTTGCTACTCAGCCCACATAACTTGCTATAAGAGCAATGTGCCCTTTTAAAACAGATTGAAGGCAGGTCCTAACAAGATATCTTGAGTAAGATTTTCTATTTTGAGTCCATTCAACACATACTTAGAGAAGTCAATAGGTGTGTCCATGAGGATGTTGAATGTGAGAGGATCCTTTGTAGCAGAAACAATTTGATTGAACCAAGGCTGTTTGGGTTGATCAAGTACAACCTAACGCTTGTTCTATTCTGGATCTAGAGTAGGAGGCCTTGGAGGTTGCTTGAACCAATCTGGATTCATAGTCTTTCTTGTTTTGGGTTTTGAGGTGTCTTGTGGTTGATTATAATCACGAGCTACATCATCACTCGTATCATCCATTACCACCTCAGCAATAGGTTCTTTAACGAGTTCCTTTGTAGAAGCAGATTTACCAGTTTTAGAGCCTTTAGTTAGGGCTTTACCATTTAGGATGTCTTTAGTGGAGGATGGCTTCTTGGAAGACTCAGACTCTATAGTTTGTCTCCTCTTGGTCTTCTTACCCTGGTTTGGTCCAGCTGGAGGGTCTTCATTATCATCATGCTTTCTCTTATGGTCTTTGACTGTATCAGCGACTCCCTTATCCATTGTGTTTTCATCTTCAATCAATGCTTCCATGAGTGCATGGTACAATCGATTATTGGCAGGATTTCTGTTAAAAGACTTGTTTGCATGCATGGATTAGTAGAGAGCGCTTTTTAGATCATACTCTTTGAGAGCTGCCTTGTCAGTAGACTTGATGGTGAACTTCAGCATCTTTTGCTTCTCAGCTTGTTCCCTCTTGATTTATAGAATCTCTAAAGCACTCTTCTCGGATCCTTGTTCTAGATCAACTGTTGGTGTCTATTTCTTGAATGATTCAGGAAACTGCTGCAGATAATATTTCTTAAATAAGATCTGTTGTGCGTTTCTTCAGTTCCTTTTGAAAGACATCCCCAACTTTGGATCCAAGATAATTATCAACAACAGATAGAACTTGTGTCTTGAGAGCAGCAACAGCTTCAGCAGATAAATCTATTTTCTTAAGATCAGACACATCTTTTTCTAATTTAGCAACTCTTAGCTGAACAACAAAGAGTGCATCGGATTCAATCAATTGTGATTGTTGCTGTAGGAATCGGTGTTGTTGTTTGTTGAGGTACAAATGGTGTGGTGGAGACAAATAGAGGAGGTAGAGTTGTTGTAGTAGCTGTTGAAGGAGATTCATGTACTGGTGTGGGAACCATGTGTTCAGAAATCATAGATACAGGTACACTAAGCACGGAAGGAGACTGGGTATGTGGAACTTCAGACTGGATCTTAACTTCCAATAATGAGTTGATCTCTGAATCTGTTGTATGCTTAACAGTACTAACCAAAGAAGAATCAGAAGAAAGTTTAAGGAATTGATCACCAAAACCTGAAGATACAGATAAGCTAGAGCTTGATGGAGGGAGTTCGGTCTTCTTGGCATCATCCTTTACTTCTGAGGTCTTTTCAGCATCTGCCTTTGCTGCATCAGTTACCTCTGCATCACCTTTATCAGAATCATCAACTTTAACATTTAACATCTCTTCATCCTCATCTTTTGCGCACACAAATCTTGTACTTATAAATATCATCCTCATCGGATTCAGTTTCGACATCTTCATCATCAGCATCTTGTGTATCACTAATATGATCATCGCCTTCATCGTCAGCATCACCATCTTTATCATCCTTCTCAACATCATCATTATCATCTTCAGAGTATTTACTTTCTTGTTCATATCCCCATTCTAGAATAACCTTCTCTTCAGTTATGTCCTTTTCCTCATCGGGAACCCCTGGTTTAATACCAGTTCCTTCACTTAAGGTAGCAGAGACGATTGTAGACTCATCGGGAACCCGTGGTCTACTACCAATGCCTTCATTTGAGCCTCCAATACCAGGTTGTCTTCTACTGGTCTTTTTACTTTCTTCGAGAGCTTGCATAATGTCAGCAGCTTCTGGTTCTTCTAGAGTAAGAGATGGAACACCCTTGACCTTTTTGGAAGGATCAGAGGTTACTTTGCCTGATTTTCTTCTTCTAGCAGACTCGGGTACATGTTCAGTCATGATCATAGCATGTGTAGCATGGACTTTCCTTGCTTCTTCTGCTTCTTCAGCTTTAGTTTTGCTGATAGACTTAGCTAACTCCAATGCAACATCAGGATCATCAGAAATAATGTTATCATTAGCAGATAGTGTGACTTTCTTCTTGACCCTTCTTTTACTAGAGGTTTTCTTTCTGGCAGGTTTTGGTTCAGGTTCAGACTCTTCAGATACATCAACAGTTTCCTAAGAGTCTTTAGCAGTCTTCTTTCTTTGTGAACCTTTGCCTCTGCTCTTTTTGGGGTGAATCTGACAAGTAGAATACTTGATGAACATCTGATAGGATTCAGATTGTTTGATTGCTTCAGTCAGCATAGTCTCAGGAATGGGAAGTCCATATTCCTGATAATCTTCACCTATTCTAACAAACTTTAACCTACTTACAATACCATCATCCTTGATTGTATGATAGTGTTGATAATTGAGGTTGGTGAGACTGGTGTTGTTCAGGAAGTGAAGTGCTTGATTGAATTTTGGGTGATATACGGGGGATATGGCAAGTTTTTACGTCTTGATCTTTTTTCTTTCTCGTGATCAATCTGGTAAGCAATGTCTTCCCAAATCAACTCAGGATAGTCAACATTTTCTCTTTTAAACATCTCCCACAGTATGTCAATTCTGGACTTTTAGACTTTGTCATTGCTTGCCGTCTTTCCAGAGAGACACTTATTGATTATAGTAGCTAGAGTTCTCCATGGCTGGTGCATGTGATCCACAAACATGTTGGTGTGCTTGTACAGTGGACCCTTGTAGCCAAGATCAATAAGAAAGGTGAGTGCAGTATTAATGTGCTGTCGTGTAGGGTCAATTATTTGATTATCAAGTTTTAGATTTATATTTAGCCGACAAACCTAAAACAACACTTTAAAGAGCAGTGTACCCAGTCAAGATGGAGTTCGCGGTAAGTAGGGTGTTGAACACTAAGAGTGGAAATTTAATCCTATATTCTATTAGTATTTTAATTAGTTTATTTACTGGTTAAACCTATGCTATGTACGTTGTCTAATGAAATGGGGGATTCAGCCTGAGAGACTGGCACAGGTTTGGTGGAAACAAATACCAATTCAATACATAATAAACACAAAAGATGAAGATTAGAAGATAGAAAAACAGTATAAGCTAAATGATAGAAAACAATATTAGCCATATTAAATCCGGTTCAATGTTGGTTTGTTTGTTTTAGTGCAATAATTTACTTATCTCGAAGCGGCATATCATTCTTAAGACTTAGGTGGGACATCATCCTAAGACCTAGACACAATTAATCCTGTCACAATTAATGCATCCGCATAAAGCATCCTTTAGTTTAATTATAATCTATCTTAGAGAATTAAAGCAGTGGTGATCCTGTTAAAACTCTAGCCCAACGGGACTTTACCCACTTATTGTTTGAAGGTGTTTTATATACTGGTAGTCCACTATTCCAATCTTTATCAGTTAATTAAGAGCATGATTGCTGAAACATAAACGGGTCACCTACCGGTCCAACTAAGCTCATAATCAAAAGACAAAGACAGAACGTTATTTGTGATCCTATTGGTCCAGTAATATAAGACACGATATGGAGAGCTATCCCGGTATCTAGATTACTTGGTCCGTAACACTAGACCCAGTTGAATGATAGGTCGCATATTCAAACACATAAACAAGTATGAGGTGATAAACATAATTAAACAATCAACGATAAATTAAGAAATCGATTTTAAAACAAACCAAACATTGAACTTTCATTAAGATGGCTAATACCCGAGGGTATTAGCCCACAACCATTGTAATTATACAAGCGTAATCAAACAATTGAAATCGAACGATTAAGAGAGTAAAAATTACACGATGTCTTCTATGGAGTCGTGATCAATGCTTGACCTTTATGGCTGATCTTCTCTTCTAAAATTCATCTCTGATGAGTATGGTATAAAGAATATGATATTGCACACTGAAAACTCGTTTTTGAGTCTTCTATTTATAGTGTCTGAAAAAGACTCGATACGCCGTATATGGAAAGGTCGATACGGTGTATTGGGCTGGATCCCTTGGAGTGCGCGCTACGTTCATAATCAATCATTGATATCATTCCTAATTTACTTTATTTACTGTATCTTCGAATAGTTATCTTCATGGATACGGCGTATGTAGACAGAGAGGATACGCCGTATTGGGAATTGGTCAAACGCGTTTTCTTGTGAAGTCTTGGCGCGGATACAGCGTATCTCTTTTGTTGATACATCGTATTGGTCAGCAATCAGCAATCTTCAAAATAATTTCGATTTAGCTCCAAAATATGCCCCTTTTAGCCTTGTCTTCACAAAACACACCAGGATTATTACATTTATCAACTTAAAGCAACTAAGTACCAAATAAATGCAATTAATTAAATATAAAAAGTGGGCAAAAGATGGGATAAATGATATAATAAAGTGACGTTATTTGATGTCATTAAATATCCCCTACTTGAATCCTACTTGTCCTCAAGTAGACCTTAGAAAAAGTTTCAGTTTATGAAAATGTGTCTGAACCGAAGTTGAGGATTTTCTGTTTAAGCATCGTTTTGTCCTAATTACCTGTACATAACCAAGCTCCTCATGAAATATGGAAATGAAAACACTCAGATCACTCGACTAATCTAGGGTGTAACATTTGATTGGTACGCTCAATTGCTCGGTCGTGATTAGTTTCGTATCATAAGCTTGGCAAGGATACACATCTCCACCGCTAAAGCTAAGGAGAAACAAGTCAAAAGATAAATTAGGTTAAGAAGGCTTAGGGTTGATCATTCAACAGTCTTTCACCATAAGTACCACACCAACAAGGCAGCTGTATCGTACATACACGGCCGTAACGACAGAATAGACATATACAATCCGATCACATCCCTGTTCGTGTTTAACCAGCGGTTAGGATGAAGAATGATATAGGGTAGGGAGCTTCTAACTTTCACCAAAAGTCGTCATCCAACAAGGCAGCTGAGACATGCATACATGGCCGTAACGACGGAATAGACATGCATGCTCGAACAAGTCCTCGTTCGAGTAGACACTAAGGTTAGTTGCTAGGAAAGGGAAGTAAAATGGGTGTTAAACAAAATTTACGAAACAAATAGATTAAGCCAACAAATAAGGTACGGTTGCTAGTAACTTTCCCCCGACCGTTCCATGACAAAGACTCGAACATATAGACAAACGCCTTGATCACAGAAATGACAAAGACAACCTAAGTTGGTGTTCCCATAATGGTCAAGTTTGCTTACATCCCGCTCTTTACATACTTTTACATAATAAGTGGTGATATTAGCCACTTTTTACAAGACTTTACATCGTTGATTTTTGTAACGTATCAACGAAATAAGCGATCCTTCCAAGTGATTTCTTCGGTATAAACTTCTTTTGAACTGACTATTTTTCTTTTTTCTCATTTTTTTCAACAATACATCATAAATCTCGGTTTAATTCCACCGTCTTCATTATCATAATTCGTTCGGTTAATCTTTTCCTTGTAACACTTCTTCTTCGGACATGATTCATAATCGCGAAAGTAGCAAAACTTACGAGCTAAATATTTTTCCCATTGCATTGTGCAATTTCCCGACCATTGCAGAGATAGAAAAATTTCACTTTGACACGGGAAATACAAAACTTTACACGAAAGCAACTAGCAACATTGATTAAAATAAGCTTAATTTACACGGTAGGCTAAGGTGCAAAGTTGTAACGAAACATATAATATGGTGTAGAAAAAAAAAGGAATGGCTCAACAGGTTGTTCTAGGGGATTTTACTCTAAAAATGAGAGTAATCAAGGGTTACACGAGATTTAACTAACCAGTGTGGTTAGTTATTTTTACGACATGTAGGCTATTTGGTTTAATCCTAGAAATTTATCAGTTGAACATGTTCTTCCATCTAAATCCATAGTACTAATCATGGCGGTCTCGAGTGATATGCCAGGCCAAGTTCTAAAGTCCACTACATCACCGGCACACTCATAATTTTGTGGAATTTTAGTAGACAGTTGGAAACGGAATAGGCTTAATTCTCACAATATGTATCAAGGGTTATAGTGCGCTAGGTAACGTAACTAGTGATTTTTACAAAAGTCATGCTAAAAAAATTTAACTTTTGGCTGTTTTTAAGCACTTTTAAGCTCGTAGCATGTTATTTTGTAAAAAAAAGACAAGTACATTCTCATTCTCCATCCCCCCACTTAAATTATACAACGTCCTCATTGTATAGATAAAACAATTAAATAATAAGGGGAATTAGAACGAAAAAATCCTTGATGTTTCGCTCGTGATAATTCTTCAAGATGAGTTCTTGAGCAAAAAGTATACTAGGGCTTCAGCATGTCCAGATGAGTTCAACACATGTCCTTTTCAGAATATACCATACCATAGTTTCAACAAGGTCCTGCATAGAAGATTAGAAGACAAGTGCAATTTCTATCTCGCTACAATGGTACAAGAAAACAATTAAACACACAACTGTACATGGATCAATACGCCCGTATCCCAAACCCTAGGATACGCCGTATTGTTCTTGTAAAAACAATTAAATACTGGAAATTAAATATTTAGTTTTAAAACTGATAACGTCCAGACATCTCTATACGCCGTATCCAGAGGGGTTCGATACGCCGTATAGTGTCTGGGAAGACAGACTCATGCAACAAACAATTAAAATGACCGGGTTGTCTCCCGGGAAGCACTTTTGTTTCAACTAGTCTTTAAGTTTGACCTTCTTCTTCTCTTTTTCATTCATCCTCTATAATTTGCTCGCACTCATCCTCAAGAGCGAACTTCTTCATAATAATTTGGCATGTTGCGTACTTCTTGCAAAATTTCATGCCGAGCACAACGTATTTTGTCATATCATCATCGTCAATGATGGTAAAACCTGAAATAATAGAAAAACTTTCGACGAAGACAGGTATATCGATCAAAGTTCCGGCATGACTCTTCCCTTCATCCTTGTCCTTAATTATGGAATAATAAAAGCTTTTGGACATTAAGTTAATGGGCAAGGAAAAGAGGAGGTCAGCGTTAACATACTTATCCCCAATTACACAGGAAATTTTTATTTTATAAGAGTCGGTTTTAACAAAAGTTGGCTCAAAATCAACATCTCGATTCGTTTTAGGCTCCTGAGGTGTGTCTAAATCATTTAACTCTATGTAATTACCCTAAGTTGGGTCGAATGGTTCATCACCCTCTCCTATAAGCTCTGTTTTTGAATCAAGACTTTTTATCACAAAGACCCTTTTGATTATGCCAGTGACGGGCTTAATACTTTTAAAAACAAGTTTTTCTTCCCTGACCCTTAAAGTAATCTTCCTTTTGAAGACATCAATCTTGGAATGGGCAGTTGACAAGAATGGTCATCCGAGGATTAAAGGGACATCGTCGACCTCGGGTATGTCCAAGATGATAAAGTCTATAGGGAAAATAAATTTGCCTATCCTTACTAGCACATTTTCGGCGATACCCCTTGGTTGTTTTATGGTTCGGTCAGCTAGTTCGATGGTCAACCTAGTGTGAGATAAAATTCCTAGACCAAGGCTGGTGTAGGTAGATGTCACACCCCGAAAAAGGTGGAAACTAGGGAATGCAACATAATGATCAATCCTAACACAAGATACAAAATAGAGAAAACTACATTGCATAAACTCTAAGTGCTATGAAGACCATCAATCTCGAACAACCTCGAGTGATGTCCCAAATCGCAACTAAAATCCACAATCTCTTACAATTATTCATATGCGCACACAAGGGACCATAATCCAAACTTAATCCAAAACATCCAAATACTAGAATCAAACAACATGCAAGCAAGACTAATTCCACACGGGATACTTCTAAGTCTGCTATCACAATCACCAAACTACTCTTCTTTCACTTCACCTGAAAATGATACTCGAAAACGTCAACAATAATGTTGGTGAGCTCGTAGGTTTGACCTTAAACCCAAAAGCTATGCCAATATTTCAATAGTAGATAATACTGTTATATGACAGTGAATATATGCTAACAATCCAAGACATAGCATCCCCGCTAGTCAATCACAATATGTCACTTACGCACCTAAAGGGCCTACCAGCTGGAGCACTATATTAGGGCGAACCACACAGAACCTTGCATGCCAAACACAGTACATGCAAGTACCACACAGAACCTTGCCATGCCAAACACAGTACATGCAAGTAAATCAACACATAATATTCACATAGCAGTCATAAGCACATATCTTGTCCCAAAAACAAAACCACATTTCGCACAGATCAATTCAAAACATTTCAAAACACATTTGAGTATCATTTTCCCCCAACGGAAAAACCAGTAAAAAGTGGGGCTACGAGAACTCACCTCAAGCAAGTCTTTAGCAACCCAATCTCAATCACACAAGCAAATGCAACGACGCCCGCACACGACCTAGTCTAGTTAATGTCCCATTTTAATCATCCATTTCCAAAACAATCTTCATGTTTGATGCATAGAGTTTAGACGCGTTGTACAATTACCCAAAACAAAAACAAGATGACTTCCTGCAGTCGGGATCAAAATAATGTAACACTACATCATCAATTCTTTAAATTCTTTTCCCATCACAAAAAGGCTTTCATCACTTTCATGCTAGAAGTATTGATTCCTTCATTTTCTTTGTGGTACGGTCAGGTGGACAGTATTTGTTCAGAAACTTAGTTTTAAGAACCTCCTAGGTTGTAATTGAACCTGATGGCTGGTTCCTTAGCCACCTGCTTGTGGCTTCAAGTAGGATACAGAAGCTAGCTAGCCTGATTGATCTTGAGTTAACTTTTAGGACTGAAATAAGTCTACAAATCTCTAAACCTTTTCAATGTTGTTTTGTTTGCATCTTCGTTTTCGAACCACTGAAAGTATTGTCATTAAGTTCCTTAAAACTAAGCCCTTTCAATTCATAGTGGTGGTCTTAGTGATCGTAAAGGGCCTAGTAACGCCCAGCCCTAATCTCCTCTTTTTACCTCAAGTATTGCCTCATTTTCCGTCATTGTTTCTCTTACTTCTTCCTCTCATTGTTCCTTTATGTAAGAAATGTGATCAAACTAGGTTGAATTCGATTCTATGAGACCTGGTGTATCGAAAAGCCTCCTCCTTGAGCGAACTTTTTTTTCCAAGTTTTCAAAAGGTGAGAAAAGTTCCTTGGTAGAACTTCTTGTCATGCACTAAAAAAACCTTGAAATACATGATGAGAAATCATAGGATATCCTAAATGAGAGAAGTTAAATGTAGAATCGAAACAAATGGAGTTTTAGTCTGCTACTATATCAGTTGACAGATACTCATAATATATAATTTATTGAATACGCCGTCTGGTCGTTAATGCCATACGCCATATAGGAGTTCACAATACGCCGTATTGTATTGGAAAACAGATATTCCCGTTAGACTGTAAAATTCATACCAGTTCTGGGAAGAAGGTTTGAAACTGTCGTATCCAACTGGGTTATACGGCGTATAGGTGATCATTCAAAACCAATACTTTTAAAAACAATAAATGCGGTAATTTAACAAGCAATTTAAACACATAATGCTGATAAATACAGAACATAGAATTAAATATATTAGATTACACTAAGCTAAATTAATTAATGGTTAGAAATACTAATAAGAATAAGTATAATTTAAACCTGAAGTCTAGTCAGAGTAGGGTACTTAATTTGAGATTATCAACTTTTAACATTTATATTTAGCCGACAAACCTAAAACAATACTTTAACGGGCAATGTACCCTATCAAGATGGAGTTTCGCGGTAAGTAGGGTGTCGAACACTAAGAGTGAAACATTAATCCTATATTCTATCAGTATTTTAATTAGTCTAAAGTGGTTAAACCTATGCTATATACGTTGCTAATGATATAGTGGGTTTTTCAGCCAGAAAAGGGCACAGGTTTGGTGTGACAAATATTCAATAAACAAAAAACACTGAAAGAAAAAACAAGGAAAGCAAATCGTACAAGCCAAATGATAGAAAACTGTATTAGCCATCTATTTAAATTCAAGTTTCAATGTTGGTTTGTTTGTTTTATTGCATAAGATTTCTAACTCGAAAACGCATAATCATTCCATAAGACCTAAGACAGTACATCATCCTTTAGACCAAGACACATTAAATCCTGTCACAATTAACCATCCGCATAAAACATCCTTTAGAATTAATTATAATCCTTCTTTAGGAAATCAAAGCAGTGTGATCCAGTTAAAACCCTAGCCCCAACGGGACTTTACCACTATGTTTGAGGTGTTTTGAATACTGTATCCACTATGTCAAATCCTTTTATCAGTTAATTAAGACAGTATTGGCTGAAACATATATGGGTCACCTACCCCGACCAACTAAGCTTTATAATTCAAACAAAGACAAAACGTTATAGTGTGATCCGATTGGTCCAGTAAGATAAACATGATAAGGAGAGCAATTCCGGTATCTAAATTGACTTATGATGATCACTAGACCCCATTAAAATATAGGTCGCATATTCAAACACATAAACACTTATGATGAGACAAACAAAATTAAAAACAATTCAACGATTAAGTTAATAACTTAATTTTAAAAACAAACCAAAACATTAAAGCTTTTCATAAAGATGGCTAATACCCGAGGGTATTACTCCACAACTATTGTAAATTATCCAAGCTAATCAAACAATCAAATCGAGATGATTAAGAGAGTAAAAATTTACACAATGTCTTCTATGATTCGGGATCAATGCTTGACCTATGGTGGCTGATCTTCTCTTCTAAAATTCGTCTTTAATGATATGGTAAAAAGAAAATGATATTGCACACTAAAAAACTTGTTATGAGTCTTCTATTTTATATTTTTTTTGTTAGTGTCTAAAAAAGACTCGATACGCCGTATCTGGCTAGGTCGATACGGCGTATAGGGCTGGATTCCTTAGAGTGCGCGCTACGTTCTCAATCAATCAGTGATATCGTTCCCAATTTACTTTTATTACTGTATCTTCGAATAGTTATCTTTATGTATACGGCGTATGGTAGCAAAGGGATACATCGTATTAGGAATTGGCCAAACGCGCTTTCTTGTGAAGTCTTGGCGCTGATACGCCGTATCTCTTTTGTTGGATACGGCGTATGTAGTCAGAAATCAGCAATCTTCAAATGTCTTCGTTTTAGCTCCAAATTATGCGCCTTTTAGCATGTCTTCACAAAACACTCTTGAATTACTGCATTTATCAACTTTAAAGCAATTAAGTACCAAATCAGCAAAAATAATAAAATGGCAAAACATTGGATAAATGAGTATAATGATAGAAACAATATTGATGACATCAGACAACTTCTGGAAATTTCCTCATTTGAATATAATAGATTGTGATCCATATTTGGTTGGTGAGATAGTATTTAGATCATTTTGGTAGAGTAACCGTAGTTTTTGTCAGAAAATTTTGAGAATAAAAGACTGTATGGAAAGATGTCATTAGGGCGTTGTTTGAAATCATTTATTCGATTTATGATGAAGTGAGAAAGGTTAAAAGTTGTGGAGGAAGTGATGCAAAAGAGCATATAGGCTTCACAAGCTGACAAGATATCTTTGTCGATATCAAAGGTACATATGATGTTCTCCCGAATGAGAAGATGTGTCATCTTTATATAAGGACATATCTCTTCAACGAAGAGATTGCATAGATCCTCAAGTGAAAACTTGAACCCGTTAAGACGTTTCTTAGTTACGTTGCATATGACTGATGTTGGATGAGTTAATTTGGTATAGAGAGGATCATTAATTTGAGTAGTTGCGATAGTTCAATGGATGATAAGAGACCATTCATTGTTATATAAAAACAATGTCACACCGCCCCATACGGGGTCTGGAACGAATACGTGTCCGAAGGGCGTGATGTCATAAACAATCCGAACACAAAAGCAATAAAGAACGACCACTAACATGGACTTTTGAAAAGTAGTACTCGATGCATAAAAGAAAATTACTTTTAAGTTTTACTACGTCATAAAGAGTTTAAATGAATCTGAAGCATAATAAACTTGACATGACAACAAGTATATAAATTAGATAATTCTTCGAAATTGGCCGAAGTCCACTTAGCACCTAGGTAAACGAAAGAAAACCGAAACTTGTACACACCTGTTCAAGAGACAAACATCCATATGTTTTTGTGCTTTAGTTTGTTTTAATATAGGTATGTACTAAATAAAATTACAAAATTTTCGTAAAATCTGGCGTTTATCTAAAAATTACATACTTTTAGAAAGTTTCTATTTTAGGAAAGTTTTTTAGTTTCAAGACGTTAATAACCGTCCCCTAATGTTTGTTAAGTTTCCAATATTTTCAATGCGCTAACTATCAATAAACTCTAACTCAAGGTCCGATCCGCTAGGTTTTACCAAACTTACTATTTAAGTAACTTTATAGCTTTTCCTAAAATTTGTTAATGACTTCTTCAAATGACGCTAAGCTATATATATATTGTTACTATCAGTGTATCGCTATAGTTTAGAAAGTCCATAAAATTTGCCGAATCGTCCGAAAACTCCCCTTTCTATTCACATCAGCTCACGATTCATTTGGTTTTGCAGAAAAAATTTTTCTTCAAGTTTCATTTTGGCTAAAACGGTCCGTTTTAAGTACCGATTTTAAAGTGCGATATTGAAAAATTATCTAATTTCAAAACAAAGCTCTTCAAAAACTACTTTCACGCCTAATGAAGACATTTTTAGGTCACTCAAAACCTCAAAACTAATTCGGATCAGCAACATGTCTTTTCATAAATACTCCTAAAAATCCATCCAAACGCCAATAGTGTCTAGTCTAGCCTAATCTCCGTTCACAACTAATCCACAACAAAACCACACATAAATCTAACATAATCTCATCATATCTATTGTCGAAACACACTTTTCAACTCATCTCACCATAACTTATAAAACAACAAACATAATACTTCCATTTTTATAAAAGTTGTCAAGTTATTTTTATCATTTCTTTTTAGAAAAGTAACACAAACACATGGATTCTTAAACTTGAACAATATTCATAAGAATAAAAGAAATGAAACAAGAGATGACCAAGAAATACTTACAAGAATGAAGAAACAAGTAGAGAATCACAAGATCTATACCCAAAATCACTAGATCTATAAAACCCACTTATAAAATTAGAAACCCTAATTTATAACCTTGAGAAAACCTTTGGAAATCAACCAACCAATACTTGGATATACCTTAGGAACCCTTGGAAATGAACTTAGAATGTTCGGATCTTGAAGAAAATCAAAAGTTATGGATGTGTTTGTGGGTGTGTTTGTTGCCGAGACCCAAAAGGAAGAAAGAAAGAGAGACAAATTTTGTAAGGCTATGTGTGAATGAAATGACCTAAACTTGTTATAGTGGGGTTTATATAGGAAGAGACATTAGGGTTTTTGGGTTAAGATGTGCCCCCATGTGACCAACACACACCAAAGGGGTGTGTCTTTGTGGTTTCGGCCGAACTAGCCCCAAGGACCCAAATGGGTTCAAATTTTGCATCATGGTTCATTATGGATGAATAAGTTGGTCATGTTGAGGTCAAATGAAGTCAAAGTATGTGCAAAAAGTCACATGTGAAGTTCAAACTAGTGAAGAGTGCATGAGTGTGACTCCCTCATAAGTCATTATCTTATGCTTACAAGATCACATGCATGGAATATCCAAAAGATGCTTCATGAATTATGTTAAGATGCATGGTGATGTTGTTATGGTTTAGGCATCCAACTCTTGAGGTAGAGGAAGTATAAACGAAATTTTTGACATTTCAATACTTGACGGATGATAACTCGAGTTTACACGAAAAGATTGCGGGTTTTCGAGGTTCTATTTGGTCAAAAACACGAAAAACGCAATTTAAAAGATAAAACCCTAAAATTAATATCGGAAGTGATTAAAAATCACGAAACACTTAAAAAAGTTAAAATATCTCATATAA
>BQNB010034316.1:0-51690 GCA_026074375.1 Tanacetum coccineum
ATATTTTAGATCTAGATCTTCAAACTGTTAATTGTTAATATAGGTTAAAAAGGAATTAAAATTAAATTGTTAATTTAGTAGATTAGTTTCCTTTTTAATTATGACTGTTTAGGAAAATTGATCCCACTAAATATCTAAAGAATCTTGATTTTTATTTTTAGTAATAAAGTCTTGTATTTTTTTGGAAACTAGATCTTTAAAATATTTAGTTTGATTTTGTTTCCTATTCCGGCCATAAGACCTACTCAATCACTTTTGTGATGAATGGGGCAATCTAGGCACATTGATGAAAACCTAATGAGGGTCTATGGTTCTTCAATTAGGGAAGACTATCTTGAGAACTCAGATTTTACATGTTTACTTGATAATTTAATGTCATCGTTAGCTTTAGTCTTTATGTGCATATTTTTACTTGATTACTCGTATACGCGCCTAATATGTATGCAATACGGACTAATACCTAAAGAAAGATGATATTAAAACTAGTCTATTAATTACACGTTTAAATACATGCTCATTGTGACCTATTATTTGTTTTGTGCAAAATTTGATTTTTGAGAAAATTAATACGACTATATAAATATGAAACTTGATTTCAAGATTAAAAACTGAACGCTATGGACTCATAGGAAGTATGGCTCATCCACTAGAACAAACTATAAGAGAAGTTTAAGGAGGATTTTCCTAAAGAACTCAGGTTTTTAATAAGCATCGCGCTGACTTGATTATCCGCTTCTTTGCGCGTTCGATTTGAGTTACCGTGAACCATGGCATGTCACTACAGTGTCATTACTAAAGGTTTTTAAAATCAGTGATACAAAGTTGTTTTGCATGCCTCTTTGTACACGCTTTTAACACATTTATGTGCATACCCCTTTGAAAATTTTAAGTCAATGCCACCCAACCAAGAACACGTGCCGTTGGTTTAGCCGCTCTGGTCAGACCTCAGGGTCATTCCAACCCCATGGCAATTACGGTTCACTGGTCAGACCTCTAACTATTTTTGCAAGTTCTTGCTTGGTCGACTTAAATCCGGTAGTCCTGGTCAGACCTCGTGCTTGAGGCATAAGATGAGAACTAAACATGCTCTTGGCATTATTACATGTTTACTAATGTCTTGACTGGTCTCATAAATCTAAGAGTTGCATTAATTGCAATTAACGCTCGTCGCTTACCTCTTGCCCTACTTGTTTTCTCACTGGTCAGACCTCTGGTTACCAAGTAGGAGGTCAAGTTGGATCTTAGTCTTAATTAGTAAATTAATTGGGTAGTTAATTCTATTAAGAATTTAATTATCGAAAATACTAAATTGAACTTTCTATGTTCTGATTAATTGTGTTATTGCAACATAATTCGTAAACGAAAGTTTGTTTTCTCATAGAAGACAAACATAGTCTCTTTTCCTGGTAAGAAGTGTGAGACTTACTCCTATCTCTTCTCATTGGTTGACAAGAATAAGATAGGGTTATAATTTAATTATTATCAATTATATTTAAACTCACTTTTAATCTTTCATTACCCTCTTCCGGTTCTGAAATCTTTGAAAGATAAAATATTTTGTGTAACTAGAGTACATTTTGTCTATAGCTACCAAAATAATGACATCTTGCACTTGTCACGATGTATGAGTTTAAACCGCACGAGTAAAGAAAATTGCTAGCAGGTCTTCTAGGTAAATTTTCTTGGACTCGACTCATTCCTTATAGTGCTAAACACCCTTGTGGCTAGGCAGACCGATTAAGGAGGAATTGCATGCTAAAATGTTCAAGTTAATGAAAGCATGAATGGCTAGTCCCTCATCTACATAAGTAGAACTTCATATACTCTATTCAATACCTAAGTATATTGCTACTTGCAGGCTTTTTAAGAGAGTAAGAAAGTAAATAAATCGCTATTTGCTTTCTACTGGTAATGTAACACTTACAATGTTGACAAATCCAGTGGGAGCTTTGCGTTTTACTACTGAAATGACATTCATTTTATGATGTCAATTTCAGTGGGAGCTACAAGATTTATTTCTTTGTGAGTTGCCCTTATTATTTCTAGCTTGCTTTGAAATAATTCATTACTTTCTGAATATGAACGACCATGGATTAAGGAAAATTGCATTTTATTTTATAGATAACCCGTTGCCTTTACGATGTCGCTTTCCGGAAAAGTTATCTATAGAATAATA
Source organism: Tanacetum coccineum (assembly GCA_026074375.1). NCBI lineage: Eukaryota > Viridiplantae > Streptophyta > Magnoliopsida > Asterales > Asteraceae > Tanacetum > Tanacetum coccineum. The sequence goes on from BQNB010034316.1 coordinate 2,177, forward strand.
ATCCACAATTCCTTATTAAACGTTATGGTTCGAAATCTACTTGTTATATCTATGACACTATCATATTGTTTTAGAATTGAGTTGCTGTCGCGTATTGTTTATCACATAGATAATTGAGTGCCATACACAAGTGGGAGAAATCTTAAGTGTGTGTAAGGAACAACATATAACAATATGATTATTGTTTTCTCTTGACCGTAAGGTAAGGGAGCTAATAATTCTACTAGGACTTAAACACACAAGATGTTTGTTGCCCTATTACATTTAAATGTCAAGATACAATGTAAAGCTACTTCAACATTTTGACTACATGCTTTAGTCAATATAATTATGGTTATGAAGTATGAAATTAACTTGAGATTACTATTGAACTCAAGAGTTTGCGTTCATTACTACTTTAGTTACTATAATTATGTTTTCTGGTTAAGACATAAATATAAAGTCCTTGAATTTATCAATGACTGATAACATAAAGTAAGTAGTAAAATTGTTATGTCTTCTTGTTAACACATAAACATGATGTCCTTGAATTATTCAAAGACTTGTAACGTATACTTGACATGTTCTGTTTTCTTGAAACACATGAACATAGAGTTATTGTACTATTCAAAGAAATATACGTTATAGCATGCACTTGGTTTTATAATACTTTGTATTCAATATGGCTTGACCTAATTGACAAGTATTTGATCCAAAGAGAATTAAGTTATCTAAGGAATTCTGATGTAGCCTCACAATTCCAATACTCATAGAATACCACATTATTATGGTATGTCTAATGTGTTGAAACAAACTATATTCACATTGTTTGATTTCTGATAACTTTAATTGCTCTACCTCCAAAATCTATCAAGGTTAGAAATTTGCGTGTGTCATGGATACACTCAATATAGTTCCAACCTAGAAGGTATTCAAGACATTATCTATTTATGGATTGGGATGAATCTCATTATGTCTTGATTAAAGTTCTAAAATTTGTTAATATCTTATGAAGCATATTATTAACAAGCTTGAGATGAGAACTGTAAAATATGTTTTGTGTTTTCTAATTAAGAACAATTTATTGTTGCTTAAGTACTAAGTATTTAGAGAATTATCTCTACTTACAAAAGTAAGTAGGAGTATCTATAGATCTTGAAGATATTCAAGAACAAAATACATAACCTTCTGAATTCACTTGCTGATGTCATACTCCTTTGCTCTAACTTCTTCTTTTTCCTCTCCCCAGGAATGAACAATTGGAAAAATCAAAGATTATATATATGCTTTTGTTGTTATAGATAATAATAGAATGAAATTAATATATATAATTTTATTCTATAAAATAATGAAGTGGAAAGCAGATTCGTTATAGAAAAATGAAGTGAAGCAAGCGCCCCGTTTCTCGACTCAAAACTGCCGTAAACGCCCTTTTTTTGCGGCTCGCAACCGCTCAAGCGGCGGAGCTCTCTATTGCTTGCAATGCCGGCTCTTCGCACTTTAGTTAGAAGTAGAAGTAAGGGCGCCGTATTTCCCCCCACTCAGAAAAAAGTCAAGAAAGTATGGATGAAGTAAGAAAAAAGTACATAAGGGAATGAGAAAGAAAAACTTGGTTTACGAGAAACCTAAGGTAGGCCAACTACGTTAGTATAGCTACATACCTAAAAAAGTGTATTCCTACCCTTTCCCCTTTCTGTCAATGTTGCCAATTCCATAGACTAATGTACCCTCGTGTATACAGTTGTCCAACTCCTTTCACCAAACAGTTAAACTATGAGGTTAGAATGAGTTTCTTTTGAAGAAAGACTCATAAGGGCAAAATTGTATACACATTAGTGCCTGACTGATGATAAGAGTTTTTAATCTCACTCAAGCAATTGACTATGATTACATTTTCTTTTCTACACGTATTATTATATAAAGATAATTAATTATCATACATGTCTTCACCAATATGAAATATGACAATTAGGTTTCATAACTCTTTTTGCAATGATTACCTTTGCAAGGACTGTGTGTAATCAAAAGGGTTATGAGTATATATAATCTTTATAAAGTATACAAGATAAAAGAATCCAAGTGGATTAGATCATGGATCTAGGAGCTGAGATCTTAAGTTTAATTACAATATGATTTTTAATTAAAATTAAGCGTAAACTCAGAGTACACTCTGACATCCAGTTGGGACACTATGATTTTTCTTAAAATTCATATTTGTGTAACAGATTGAAGACATCAATACTCCATCTAAAGCTAGATGTAATCCCGTTTAAATGGAATAAAACTTCACTTGAGAATTTAGGGAATAAAACAAACGACGTTGGAATAAATGTTTATTAAAATAAACATATATGGTGATTAAGTCCAACACAATGCATAAAATTCATTAAAGAAGCAAGTCTTAAATTAAATAATTCAACTTGAGATAATTTATGTACATGGTGAAAACCTGTGTTTTAACTAAGGACTACTCGTCACACACACAGTAAAACACACACACACACACTACACACACACAATCAACACACACACACAACACACACACACACACACATAACACACACACACACACACATATATATAATATATATATAATATATATTATATATATATATATATATATATATATATATATATATATATATATATACATACATATATATACATACATATATGTACATACATATATATACATACATATATATATATATATATATATATATATATATATATATATATATATATATATATATATATATTATATTGTGTATGAGACTGGTTGTTACTTTTGCACAAGAGCAAGATGAGCTGACAACAACAGTATCTAATTGAGAGTATTTAGATGACTGTTAAAACAAACGTTTACGAATTATATAAGGCATAGTGTTGTTTGTGTACACTGATGCTAGAGGATAATCAATCCTAGTTAAAGTAGGATTTCATCATTTATGATAAATCTGCTAACTAGATATGCTCAGCTAAGAGCATTGTTGCAATACACATTAAAGAATGAGAATACTTTACATTTTAAGAAACTGTAAAGATTGCTGTCTCAGATAGGTATGTTGATGACTTCAAATACCACATAAATGTATTGTGACATTTCCATACTATGACACTTGCAATAGTATGCAAATGTACAATATGACACTCATCATATCATTCAAATCCTTCACAATTTGTGAATTTGAAACAAGTATTCAGAAAGTTTACTCAGATGACTATTTAGCTTTCTTGTAAAGAAAGAGTTGAGAATGTTGGAAACATTAGATTTCAACTTACTAATTAGTCTTATGCATATCTGTTTTATTAGTATTTGGATAATTGGGATTGTAAAACAATTTTTATTTTCTAATGAATAAAGATACTTGGTGTTTGTTTTCATTCATATAATAATTGTTATCCAATATTTGCATGTTTAATCTGTGAATGATTCCATCATTCTAAAGATGACCATTGTCGGTTATCAATATGGGAATATTGTTACTTAAGGCAAATGTGAGTGTTGGTTGTATTATTTGAATATATGGATTGTTCCCGCCAAACTCATATGTTATTCATAAGGGATGCATATTGGACACCTCAAACTTCGAATACTTACTTTTGGATCCTTGTCATGAGTAAGATATCGAAAATGGTTAAATAATAAGACTTGAGATCAAGCTAGTTCTATATGTGTAGATATCACTTTTTGAATGTAAGTCAAACGTTATCCTAAAAAAGGTAGTCATAAAGGCTATTTTTGGAAGTGATGTGAAGCAGCATCCACAACACTGTATTTAACAAAGAATTTGTTCCTCCACTTGATATGTGCAGAATGATACCATGGGCCATCTCCAGAATTAATTAGATAATTGTATGGCCATACCTAAATGGTAATTTAAGATGATTCTTAATTACATTTGGTATATCTGAATTAACTTCTATAACGAGAAACTAAAATAGTTAAACTATATGGAATGAGTTAGGACCCATATCCATGGTTTAACGATATCTGTAACAAAGGGATGATGAAAGCAAGAAATACAAAACCATTGAGCTGAGAGTTTTTCTTGAAACATCATCTCAAGTATTTCTAGTTTATGGCAATGCGAGTGTTGCTAGACGTTTCTATTGCTGGTATAAATGAAGTATGCTACGACTACTCCCAAATGGGAGTTGTTGGAAAGTGGGAGTCGGATACGCATGTTATACGACCAGAAATACGTGAGCCTATTGGGGGCACAAACGTTAAGACAAGAAGAGTACATTTATTAAACATTTAATAGATAATTATTTATTATTAAAGGTTTAATATGCTTCACGTAATAATTTAAATAACCGTTAGTTACCGTTATATTTTATAACTAACTTAACGACTATTTAAATATGAACCGAAGGGACTAAAATTGACAAAACCCGAACCTTGTGGGTGCTTCCATTGTGGCCGGCCCCTAGGAGGGATCTAGAAGGGTTTTGAGATTAATTTTATAATTAAGGAAAAGATATTGTGATAAGAAGGGAATTAAAGGTTTCCTAGTTTATCTAGATCTAGGGTTTTGGTGCCTATATAAACACCCACCCCTAGCCTCATAATTCATTCATTCACAACACAAAACACCTACAATATTCGGTACTCTCTTTTCCTATACATTCAACCGAATTTCTCCCTCTTAGGGATTTTTGGTTCTTCCTCTTTCCCCACCTAGGTTTCGATAACCCTAAAGGGTTTCGTGCGAATCTTTGTTCTCCTCTAGTCGACAACAATATAACGCCTAGACCAAGGGATTTCGGTGTGTTTGGATTCTTCCTTTAGTCGACACCAACAAACCTAAAATTAGGTTTCGGTTCTTAGTTTTCACCTTCAACCGAATTCGGATAAAAACCTAATTAAGGGTTTTTTGATTTTTCGGTTCAACTACCAAGGGTTTTTTGGATTTTCGGTTCAAATAAAAGAAGCCATACACTATCGTGTTGGAGCTCATGTGAGCAACCATAGATGTTGTAACTTAATCACTAAGGATGCCTTAGTTGGTGGGTTTTAGGGGGTAAGGAAAGGCAATTATAATGAAAAATTTTGCTTGGTTTCCTTTAATACAATGCTCCATTCTTTAAAAGTAGGTAATACTTCATTACTCAGTAAATTGGGGGTATTGACATTTTTTTTGAATGGCGATTTATTAAAGAGCTTAGCAAGGAGCTAAAAGCTCAAACGAGATTACATAAGAGCATACAAAGGGCCTTTGAGCCAACTAACCCAATTAAGATTTCTCCTAGATCTAGCATTACACCAAACAAAGGAATGATGAATAATTAGATCAAATAAAGACGCCTTCACAGGAATATCGGAGGAGAAAGGAAGCTTTTTCTAAAAATTCCATATAATCCACCATGAGACGAAAAACGTGGCTTCTAAAAAGATTTTCACCTCTCCCCTAATCTTCAACCCAACAAACCATCTTTGCCAATCAAAGAACGTGGAGAAACCAATAATGGGACATTTGATTACGCACTTACATCTTTTACCCCATGATCACACTCCTAAATTCATGCAAATTAAATTCGTAACGATTGGTAAATTTTAGATCATATGTTTGCTTAAATGTCTAAAAAACTAATATTAATTTTTATTTTTGCAATATACATAAACATAATTTAAATATATTATCTTGTGTGAAACTGTTAGAGTAATATATGCATTACTATACTACATATCTTAGCGGTTACTTCCGAAACCACAATAATGCAATTTTTTTTGGTTTGTCAAACTGATGGTGCTTTATGTTAACGGTCCTCATTTAATTTATTATAATTTGTTACTTTTTTTAACTAGAAGAAGGTCATAAAAAAGTATTATATATTTTATTTTTTAAACATTTTAACCAAGCAACATCAATGCAATGAAATACTTTCATTGCATTCCTTAGTATACCCTTTGCATTTCCCTTTCATTTTCCTTTCTTTGAACCAAGCGCACCCTAAGTTTCAAGATAAAGATTCTCGTTTAATTGACTTTATTCATTAAACAAAGGTTAGTAATTCTTACTTTATTTGTGTGTTAATTTTTGATATCAAACTAGATCCATCCGCTGTGTACTCGCAGTAAAAGTGGTTTACTAGTTGTTAAAAGTGGAGGACACTCGGAAAACACCCTTAAACTTCCTTCTACATCCTCCACTTAATTGTGAAGCTTTCTTCTTTTTGCTGGCGAAAACCTGCAAATTCACAGTAAGTAGATAATTAACTATACGTCTACAACACAGCATATAGTAAAAAAGTGCTTGATGTTAAATTTTTTCTAAGAGCATGACAATTTATCTGCATTTAAATCTCTATAACATCATACATAGCCGGAATAAATCTGTTAGCCTTAAAATATGGTGACATATCGGAATTACATTAGTTTTCATTAGGCAAGAACTACAGGGACTATAACTGTTAAGATAGTATAGTGTCCCTTGTCTTGACCTATATATACCCCCTCCATACTTCCATGGAGGGGTGAGGATTCATTTTGTAAAAAGAGTGTGTGTTCTTGTTTCTCTCTCTAGACACACACCTCTTCCCATCTTTTTCCTTTCTCTCTAATAATATGGCTAAACATTTGTTCAATCCTCCCCGACCTCCGGATCTTTCTTGTGTAGCTAGTGATTTCTTATTATAACAAAATCCTACTGACATACCATTAAACAAAAAGGACCATGCAAGCATGCAATAGAACCCACTTATTAAAAAACCAAATGAAAACCAGATATGAAGGACAACAATAACAAATCCAATCCCGACTGAGCGGGGTAAGAGGGAGGTGAAATATAGACAGATCTTACCCCTACCACCAGGATAAACCCGACAATAATGCTGTAGAGAGACTGTTCAGGGGAACCTCCCGCCAGAGTAATTGTACAGTTGAGAGGTGTTCAAGAAAAAATGAGCAGATATGAATGACATGATCCTGAATCATACAACTACATTGATGCCCAAATTGTACAACAGCAAAAGATCACACATCTAACTATCACTCCCGAATCATCATACGCATCACAAAATCACATTAACCAACATCCATTCCTTCTAATTTAAATTCAACATCTTACACCAACAATATATAACACAAACAAGTTAACCAATGTTGACAAGCAGACCTGCCCACATATGTTCCACAGCCACATTCATGTTTGTAAGCCTCATTCATGTTTGTAAGCCTCACTGATTATTACTTAAATCCAAAATGACATTTGCAACATACTTTCCTACCTACTAACTTAAGGTCTCATAAAACAACACAATCAACAAATTGAAGTTTACACGAAGCTACCCAAACACAGTGACCCACTCCTCCTCATCGACGGCCCATCTACCGAAGAACCCGAAGTCTTGTCACCACGACTTTGAAACCCCTGACATCCAAACATCGTATTTATGTCTGACACGAGTACTTTAATTTCTTGATTTTTATAAAAAAATATCATGCGTATGGATTTTGGAGTATTTCTAAGAGTAACAATGTACCTTTTGTTCAAAGTTTGTGGTATTCTAAGAGAACGGTGCAATACTCATTTTTATTTACAGTTTACAAATACTTAATTTTCTGCGATTTCCTTAGTTGTGATAACTCGCGATGCACATACGTAACATAGCTGATGTTTAGATTTCTAACTTCTAAGAACGTAGTTCATTAACTTGAGGGAAAAAAACCTTCATAGCTTAGGTGACATCCTCAAGTTTGAATAAACATGTGTTTATAGTGTTTTTTTAACTAGTTGAGTCATATGATTGTTAAGTCAGATATGCGTTTTAGTAAGTAATACATGCTGTAAACAACGGTTGACGTGTACGAGTATAGCTTACTAGTGTCATGATTAATTCTAAGAATTTAAATTCAGTTTAGTTTCATGACTTTGCAAGTCCCTTTTAATATAAATACGGCTTTGCGACTTCTTTTGGTGTAAATTTATTGCTTTCAACTTTTATTCATCAAAAACCTCAACTTTTAGATTTAAGGGAGAAAGATTATCGATACGAGGCATGCAGCACACACGGGTTGTGTCTAATTGTTGATGGCGTAAGATTGTGTGAAATGTTGATGTGTAAATATGAGGATGTATCTAATTGAGAAGGGCCGCGTAATGTTAAGCGTGTTGGCTGTGGTGAGCCCATAACACCATTAAGATAATCAATGCCTAACTAATTACCAATTAAGGTTACCGGATATCATTTGAAGTCGTGTAATCACTTTTCAAAGAAGATTATTCGACCATATGCATGGGTTACACGAATACCTCATTGGGATAAAACCAAGTACTTGTTCTTGTTTTAGGCACAAATCAAGAACCCTTTGCTTCTAAATGTTTAAGTTTTTATGTCTATTCTCATGCGGTTGTGAACCTCTATTTATAGGAGATATACTCAAAACCCTAGTCAATGGAATTATGAGATATTAAAGGAGATATAATCTCTTTCATAATTAGCCTCCATAATTGTAGGAATTAGTGCTTGTTTGACCAAATTAAACGTGGTCATTAAATGTGATTATAACTTGCCATTTGAATAGATCAAAGTCGTTACAAGTTAATTGAATTCATTCTAGTGAGTTATTCCTTTAGTGTCCTAAACTTTATCAGCTAGCCCACTAAGGAGCATACCCACTGAAGGTTCAAACTGAAGCGACCCACTGATGAGTTAATCCACTAAGGATACATCCCCTGATGGTGTCATTCAGCTTACTCCTCGGGAGTAACAAATGCTGGAAGTCATGAAAGACGATGAATTACCATTCATTCCAAAGTTTGCACTCACTGAATAAAAAAAAAAAAAAAAAAAAAAAAAAAAAAAAAAAAAAAAAAAAAAAGTAAAGCACTCACTGACCCTCCCTCCCCTTTACTAGCCACTCGAATTCCCTTTTACCACTATCAAAGTAAGGGTGTTTAGTAATCTATGGGAGTACACTCCGTACCTCCAGTCCCATAACCCGGTATGAACTGAACCCACAATTGAACTAAATTTCCAACAATCCTTCTCAATTTAATTAGCACAATTCCATTACATGAAAATTAAACATTAAACAAAACAAGTGCATAAAGAAAAAAGTCCTGTGGATTAATTTTCATCTTAGTAAATTACATGTTCAAATATTCTAGAATCATGGTGTTCTAAGAATTGAGCCATTCAACCCATTTGAATACCTGAAGATAAAATACACACAAGTTTTCAAACACTTAAAAACTCCTGATACTATACAAGCCATGTGTCCATATCTAATTCATAAATATTGTAAGAGCCAAAGTCCATGCTCCTTGAAGAGAAAAAACTTATACATTCACATAGGTGGTTCCTTTTTATTCATGCTCATGCTAAGCACTTTTTCAAAAATAGTAAGTATTGAGAAGTGAAGACTTCATGCTCCTTTTCAGCAGGTTCCAAGCATATCTTTGGAATAATATGTAAATACATGTGCTTCAGTCCACTGAATGTTCAACTTTCCACATTGAACTCAGCTACCAAGTTTACTCAGCAGGGAATTAGGTGTTCTAGCATTCAGCGACTTAGTTGGACTTTAAATTCATCCCTTCAGCAGACTTTAAAACCAAGTCTCTAGTTAGTCCCTTCTTCAAGTGATCAACTATGTTTTGTTGAGACCTCACAAACTCTATAGATACCACCCCATTCATGATGAGCTCATGAATCATGTTATGCCTAACACCTAAATGTCTAGACTTTCCATTGTACATTTGGCTATAAGCCTTTGCCAATGTAGCAGCACTATCACAAAGGATATATATAGGTGTTATATGTTTGGACCATAATGTAATCTCAAGGATCAGGTTTCTCAACTATTCAGCCTCTTTAACAGCAGCTTCTAACGCTATAATTTTAGATTCCATTGTTGAGCTGGTGATGCAAGTTTGCTTCTTGGACGCCCAAGAAATTGCACCTTCATCAAGCAGGAATACCCAGCCACTGATATATGAATTGTCTTTAGTATTGCTGATCTATTTTGCATCAGTGTATCCTTCTAAGACCGAAGGATATCCAGTATATATCAAACTATAGTCCATGGTTTTCTTCAAGTACTTTAGTACCCGCTAAATTGCTTGTCAGTGCTGAGTACCAGGATTACTAGTATACCTGCTCAGTTTACCAACTGCAAAGCAATATCAGGCCTTGTACATGTCATGGCATACATCAGGCAGCCAATCACCCTAGAATACTTAAGTTGAGATACAGCCTGACCATTATTGCGCATCAGCTTCTCACTTGTATCCATAGGAGTACTCACTGGAGTGCAATCAATGTAATTGAATTTCTTCAGTACCTTCTCACTATAATGAGACTGAGAAATTGATATCCTGTTACTTTCATGTTTAATCCTTATACCAAGGATAACATCAGCCTCCCCCATGTTCTTCATAGAAAACTTTGATGACAAGAATTCATTTGTTATGTCAACCTGAACTTGATCAGTGCCAAAGATTAGCATGTCATCAACATATAGGCAAATGCTGACTCCTTTACCAGTTTCATCAAATTTGCTATATACACATTTGTCAGCTTGGTTAAGTAAATAGCCATTAGACAAAATCACTTCATCAAATTTTTGATGCCATTACTTAGGTGCCTGCTTCAGTCCATGTAAAGGCTTAATCAGTTTACACACCTTGTTTTCATTTCTAGGCATGATGAAGCCCTAAGGTTGTTTCATATAGACCTCCTCATCCAGTTCACCATTTAAGAACGTTGTCTTCACATCCATCTGATGAATAATCAGATTGTGAATTAATGCCAAAGTAATCAGCAGTCTTATGGTACTAATACGTGTTACTAGAGCATAAGTATCAAAGTAGTTTATCCCTGACTTTTGTCTGAAGCCCTGAATGACCGGTCTTACCTTGAAATTTTCAATAGTTCCATCTATCTTCATTTTCCTTTTGAAGATCCACTTGCAACCAAGAGGCTTACAACCCGAAGGTAGATCATCCAACACCCAAGTGTTGTTGCCCATAATGAAATCTCATCATTAATTGCTTCTATCTAGAAAGCAACATCTTGAGACTTCATTGCTTCATCAAATGTCTTGGGGTCATCCTCAATATTAAAGAAATAATAGTGTTGGTCAGAGACCTCATCCCTTCTTCCTTCAATTAAGTATAATTAAAATTCTGGTCCTAAGTTCTTTGGAGTCTTATTCTTTTTTGATTTTTGTAAGCTCAGATTCAGGTTGTTGAGTCACAACCTCTTTAGTGACCTCTTCAGGGACCACTGAATCACCAATGTCTTTAATTCCATTAGGAATCCTGAGGCTTGGTCTAGGGAATGAAGAGAATCTATTCTTATCAAAGATAGCATCTATTGATTCAATTATTAAGTTAATTGAAACCGATTCATTAGGTTCAATTACATAGAACCTAAAAGCCTTAGAATGCTTAGCATATCCAACAAAGATGCATTCAATGCCTCTTTCACCCAATGTTTTTAACTTTAGATCATGGAGTCTTACAACTGTCCATACAACCCTAAACCCTGAGGTAGTTCAGGTTTTGTTTCCTTTTAGTCCAGAGTTCATAAGGGGTAATCCTACTCCTCTTGTTATGAACCCTATTGAATAAATAGCAAGCTTTTAATATAGCTTCACCCCAGAACCCTTAACTCAGTCCAGAGTAGGACAACATGAAATTAACCATTTCTTTCAGTACTTTATTCTTCCTTTTAGATATACCATTTTGTTGTGGAGTATAGGGAGCAGTCATTTCATGGATAACACCAACAGACTGAAAATACAAAGTATCCATGTACTCGCCTCCCCTATCAGTCCTTAATCTTTTGATCAACCTTTATTGTAATTCAACTTTAGTTTTGAATACTTTGAATGTAATAAATAAACATAGCAAAACCTTGAAGCATCATCAATAAATGTCACAAAGTATTTTTTATTCCCTAATGAGGGAGTAGCATGAAGATCACATAAATCATTATGGATCATCTTCAAAACTTTAGTTTTACATTTTACATTTTGAAATGGTTTCTTAGTTATTTTGGTCAGCATGAAAGTCTTACACTTTTTAGTGTCCATGTCAAAAGTTGTGATTAACCCATCCTTAGACATATGCTACATCCTCTTAAAGTGGACATGGCCCAGTCTAGCATGTCATAGGATTGAATCATTTAGTTTAGAGGTTGACATAAAGGCTAAAGCAATATTATCATTAACAATATTAAGCCTGAATATATGATTACTCAAATAACCAAAATCAATAAACACACCATGTTTGAATAGAATAAATTTATTAGATTCAATCACTTGTTTATAACCACAATTATTCAAAATACTACTTGAAACTAAATTCTTCCTTATATTTGGAACATGCAAAACATTAAATAAGGAAACAATCTTTCCCGAACTAAATCAAAGATCTGCACAACCACGTCCATGCACCAGGGTTGTTGATTCATTTTCGATGTGAAGAATAGATCCATCATTCAGTGACTCATAGGTCTTAAACCAACATCTATCTTTACATACATGCACAGTTGCTCCTGAGTCAAACCACCATGCAACATCATCATCCTGCACAAAATAAGCCTCCGACACATAGGTAACCTAATAAACCTGGAGAGATTTATTAAACATATTCTGACCTTTTAGTGAGTTAGTAGAACCATCCGCTAAACCATTTGTGTCTGAACTATTGGCCTTGTTGCCAACTTTTCTACCTTTGCAATCCTTTTTCAAGTGTCTAGGTTTCCTACACTTCCAACATGCCAGTTTGGACTTCTTGTTAGGATCAGCTTTGGTGTTATCATGATGCTTATATTTGCTCCTATTGTTAGTGTACCTGGAGTAGTTGTTATGCTCCACCATGTTGACAACTGAAGGATCAGAAACATTGTTGTCCTTTGGCTTGTCATTATCCTGTAGCCTGAGGGACTTCTCAATGCACAGATGACTGCCCAACTTAACACGAGTTAATTCCTCCTTTTGATGTTTCAAGGTGTGCTTGAAATCTTTCTAAGAAGGAGAAAGTTTTTCAATGATACAAGAGACCAAAATAGCCTCATCCATGTTCATTTTATGTTGTGTAAATCTTCTAAGTATACCAAGAAGTTCATTGTATTGTTCCATAACTAGTCTTGAATCAGTCATTTTGTAATTAGTGAAATTACTAACAAGGAACTTCTTACTTGATGCATCTTCAGCCATATATTTAGCCTCCAATGAACCCTATAGTTCCTTGAAAGATTCAACATTTTGATAAATATTAAATAAAGGATCAGACATACCATTGAGAATTAAACCTCTGTAGACATAGTCATCATTGTCTCACTTGTTCCTCTTCTTGATTTGTTCCATGGTAGCATTCTCCCCATCTTCAGGAATAAGAGTAGTAAGCACATACACCACACTCATGCTAGAAATCAAGAAGTGCATCTTCTTATGCCATCTCCTAAAGTCTATCCCTTTAAACTTATAAAGCTTGGAAAAGTTTGAAGCCATGGGTTTCATAGCAATAGCACCATTGATTATCACAAAATAATCTTCTTTGATTATTGGTTGTGGTGAGCCTAGAACAGGGTGAAGATAATCAATGCCTAACTAATTACCAATTAAGGGGACTGGATATCACTTGAAGTCGTGTAATCACTTTCCAAAGAAGATTATTTGACCCTATGCATGGGTTACACGAATACCTTTTTGGGATAAAACCAAGTGGTTGTTCTTGTTTTAGACACAAATCAATAACCCTTTGCTTCTAAGTGTTTATGTTTTTATGTCTATTCTTATGCAGTTGTGAACCTCTATTTATAAGATATTTACTTAAAACCCTAGTCAATAGAATTATGAGAGATTATAGGAGATACAATCTCTTCTATAATTATCCTCCTTAATTGTAAGAATCAGTGGTTGTTTGACCAAATTAAACGTAGTCATTAAATGTAATTATAACTTTCTATTTGAATATGTTAAAGCTGTTACAAGTTAATTGACTTTATTCCAATGAGTTATTCCTTGAGTGTCCTGAACTTTATTAGCTAGCCCGCTGAGGAGCATACCCGCTAAAGGTTCAAACTGAAGCGGCCCACTGATGAGTTAAACCATTGAGGATACATCCCTTGATGGATTACTCCTTGATGGTGTCATTTAACTTACTTTTAGGGAGTACAAAGCTGAAGCTATCAGACTGATAAATACCATTCAGTCTGGAGTTACACTCACTAAAGAGAGAACTCACTGAACTTCACCAGTGACTTGAATTCCCTTTTACCACCATTAGAGTCAGGGTTTTTGGTGACGTATAGGAGTACACTCCGTACCTCCAATCCTATAGCCCGGTATGAACTGAATCCACAATTGAACTAAATTTCCAACAAAGCTAAATAGTAATTAAAGAATTTTATTAGAATAAGGGGTTTAACAAAAGAAGAGTAATACTTAAGTATTTCCTAAAATGCAAGTTAACATTGAAAATGTTATGGGCTGGATCAGGATGCCTTCACATTATAAAATTTATATTTGTCAAGTGTAAAACTAAATAAAAGTATAAGACCTAAGTAAAACGATAAGATTCTTTGATAATAGCATACAGGAGGATAATTAAGCATTATACTACTATTTGGGCCACTCTAACCCATCTACACTTTTCCTTTGCACTCAGTGATAAAACTATACCCTAATAACATATAGCCTTAATCAACCAAGACTTGAAGCAAATGTCAAAACTGGTCGAAATGGCCTCATCCAATTTAAAGGTTCTATCGAGAGCTAGTTTCATATAATACTCGCACCGCCACAAAATAAGTCTAAGATAGACATGTACATATCAAATTAGTTTCCATGATGTGATGGATGTAAGAATTTTTTTCTTATTTCTATCTGGTCACATTTATTCATACTTGTCTATCTGAACACTAACACATATGAAATGAAAGCCAAACTGCCAAACTTAGTGTATATAAATTATGACTGACGCAAGAGACTAAGCTCTTCATGTTTAAACTAATTGACAGTAAAGACATCAACATACACCCAATACCTAAACAGCTATAGAGAGTTAACACTCCAATAATATACAACCGTATTATGACGATGAAATAGCTATATATTATGAAGTTTTAATAACAATACAAAAAACATGAAAATAGTTCACAAGCACGTTTTCATAAACAAGATTTTACTAAAATGCTATGCTACATTAAAAGGGTGTCAGGGATCACACTATATTTCCTAATAATACTTATAACGATTTACTGCCTGAAATTGAATCATCTACGGTCGTGAATATAAAAATAATCAATGGGTGTATTTCTGAAGACATGAAACACCACTATACTAAAGTATTAATATCTAAATGACTGGTGCATAAAGAGAGAGATAACTTTGCAGCATCAAGTAAAAAGTTTTCAATTAAGTCAATACCCGATTCTCAATGAGTGTGCTAGCTTGGAATTGGAGGTGACCTGATGTCTACTCCTATTGTCCACATATTTACCGAAAACGATTAATACCTTTTAAGAGGGAAAAAAATGGGGGCGAAAGGAGCAATAAGCATTTACCATATGTTTGTAATATTAAAAATAGTGAAAGAGCAGAAACTGTCCGTAAATGGAGTTGGATTACCAACATCTATAACTACCATGTTTCCCATGCCTACTCTTCCACTATACCATGTCTGATAATGCACTCGTTTCCCTTTCTTACCACCTTCATTGTTCCTCCCAGCCCATATGTTTATATCTCATTCATCAGACCCAATGTAATATAAGACATTAAGAACACACTAATAACTCTAACATCCATCACACATATCCCTACATGCTAAACCATCAGAATATATCCAGACCCCAAAGCAAAGCTCATCAAGAGGATTTATACCTTTGAACTCCTGTCTGTAATTATATGGGTTAAGTTTGGTGGTTCACGACTGCTATCTTAAATGATTTATAAAAAGGCTTGTTATTGATGTCTGTGTATGTTATACATGTATAAATAGATGATAAAATATTTTCGTCTTAGCCTCAAATGGTGAAAGACATATAAATGCTTGTAAAAGTAAGAAAAAAAGAACCCTATAAAAGATAATGATAAAAATTACTTTTGAAACATATTATGAATAACATCTAAATGATAATGATAAAAATTACTTTTGAAAATATTATGAATAAAACATATTCTTACAAACAATGCAATTAACATTATGACTACAAAATTGTTAATTATATGGGAATCAAAATTAAAGGAATTGACAAATCGTGGTTGTGTGAAAGACCAAGAGAGCTAAATTTTGATATTCTTAAAGGGGAATCCAAAAGCCCTCATCAAAACAATTAATATGTACTACATATCGGATAGGAAACTTAGCACATACATTGCCTTTAATTGCATACTTATTGTTAATACTTATGTCTACTAAAGGGGTGTTTGAATTAGCTTATTTTGTAGGTTAATGGGCAACAAAAGATTAGAAACAAAATTCTTGTTTTCTAGTCTTAAAAGAGACAAAGTTCATGACTCATTTAAGGTCATAAGCTGAAGTTGTTACTCTTATAAGCCATATCAAATGAGCCTACTGGAAACATGTTCCCCTATTAGGTATAAATTATATGGGTAAAAAATTTCCAGACATGGGCACTATTACCTATTGCAAAAGTTCACTTTTCAATTAAAGCAAGATGACTACTTTAACAGAACACATAATTGTTGTTGGAGCTGAGAACCGTCCTCCAATGCTTGAGAAATCAATGTACGATTCATGGGCAAGTCGTATACGTCTATTCATTAAAGGGAATAAAAATGGTAGGATGATGCTTAATTCAATCGATGAAGGTCCACTGGTCTATCCAACGGTAGTAGGAGAAGATGGGTAGACTAGACCTAAGAAATACTCTGAACTCACTAAAGCACCACAACTTCAAGATGAGTGTGATGTTTAAGCAACTAATATCATTCTTCACGGTCTTCCACCCGATGTGTATGCACTTTTCAACCATCAAAAGGAAGCTAAGGATATTTGGTATAGAGTCAGGCTACTAATGAAAGGCACTGAATTATCATATCAAGAACGTGAATGCAGATGTACAACTTGTTCGATAGGTTTGCTTCCGTTTTGGGTGAGGCATTGTATGAGTATTATAGGAGATTCTCTCAGCTGATCAATGACATGCATACTATTAGGATGACAATGCAACAAGTTCAAGTCAATACCAAGTTTTTGAATGCTATTCCATCAGAATGGAGTAAGTTTGTCACTGATGTGAAGTTAGCAAAAAGTTTGTATACCACATACTATGATCAGCTGTATGCATATCTAAGTCAACATGAATGACATTCTAATGAAGTACGTATCATGCGTGAAAGATATCCAGATCCTCTTGCATTGGTAGCCAATTCTCAAACTTTATACAATCCCTCTCAGTCTCTACAACATTCAGTTCCTTCAATGCATCCACCCCCTCAACAATTCACACTAGTTTATGCAGCAACTAATCATCAACAACCCCATCATACTCTAGTCAATCTAATACAACAATTAGTTTCTCCACAACCATACATATCTCAGTCAATAACACAACAATCTCAACCTAAATTTCCTTAGTTGGACTCTAGTCATGATGTTCCAACATTTTAGCCAGGAGAAGATCCGATTGACTTCATTAACAAAGCAATGGCATTCCTATCAGCTATGGCATCAAGGTTTCCACCTTCAAACAATCAACTCAGAATGTTTTCCAATCCCAGAAATCAGGAAACCATTCAAGACGAAAGAGTCACAGTTCAACAAGTTTAAGGAAGACAAACTCAGAGTTTTGCTGGCAATGGAAATAGAGGAATTGCTACAACCTCAAGGGGAAATTATGCAACTGGTCAACCAAGGGTTGTGAAGTTTTATAACTGTCAGGGGGAAGGGCACATGGTGAGACAATGCACTCAGCCAAAAAGGCCAAGAAATTTTTGCATGGTTTAAGGAGTAATTGGTGTTAGTCGAAGCACAAGAAGCTGGTCAGATACTGGATGAATAGCAACTTGCATTCATACCAGACCCTGGAATAGAAGAAGCTCTGGTTGACAATCCCTCAGAATTCAACCTTCCAGACTGAAGATTTAGATGCTTATGACTCGGATTGTGATGATATATCCTCGGCTAAAGCAGTTCTGATGGTAAATCTTTCAAGCTGTGATTCAGAAGTCCTCTTTGAGGTACCATACTCTTATACTTATCCGAATGATATGATTAATCAGGATGTGTAAGAGATAACGTATTCTGAACAAACACATATTGTCGATTTTCCAAATAATGAGATAAACAGTGACAGCAATATCATTCCTTACTTTTAATATCTACAAGAATCACAAGATGCGGGTATTCAGGATACTAATTCTTCTACACCAAATGATTTATTGGTTCTATCTTTGGTTGAACAAATGACTGATCATGTAGCTAATTTAAATAAGGAAAATTAGACAAATAAAATGGTAAATGAATCCCTAACCACTGAGCTTGAAAGATACAAAGAACGTGTCGCCATTTTTTAACAAAGACTTAATGTAGATTTAAACAAACGTAAAAAATTAATAGATTCTCAAATGGATGACCTAATTCATAATAGAACTGCAAAGCTTGCAGCCTTTCAGCAGGAGATTGATACACTTAAACAAACTCTTTCTAACCATGTCAAAGAAAAAGAATCTTTATAAAAAACATTAACTGTTTTCAAAATAGAATCTAAAGAAAAAGAATCTAAATACATTGACAAGGAAATTGTTTTGGGAAAACAAAATAAAGAACTAGAAAATATTCTTTGTAAGATGTATCAATCTAAGCAAGCAATGCATATGCTAACGAAACCATAAGTTTTTTACGATGACACTCATTTCAATTAAACAGAAAATTGATTTTGGAAGAAGAGAGTCGATCAAAGATGCTTAATAAACAAAATGATCCAATTTCAATCAAACAAAAAATTAATATTTCTCCAATTGATTATTTAAAATTGAATAAAATAAAAGAAGATTTTGGTAAACGTTTTGTTACTCAAAAAGAATTGTCTGCAAAACAAGTTTTCTGGTTAAAACATTCAAACAATATTTTTGACACCTTTGTTAAGTCACATACACCTGTTAGAATTGAAGCTCCTAGTGAACTTCCTAAGGTAAGTTTGTGTTAGGATCAAGAAAAGTCTCGGTCACTTCCAATATTAACTAGTCAAAGCCCGTAGTTAGTCAATGTCTAGTATGATAAGCTAATATGGCCCAAAGGCCCATGGAAAGCCTCCCAAGGCCCATGGCCGGCCAATATTGTAGTATAAATACCCTCTCCATGCCTTGGAGAGGGTGTTGGTTGGTTTTGTATTCTCACTTTGCTAATGAATTATATGTTTCTTACTTTCTCTCTCTAGAATACATCCATCCTTCCACTTTCTCTCACTAAGTTCCTTCCCATTTCATATCAAAGATTACTTGTATTCTTCAATTGGTATCAAGAGCCATGGAGTGGTGTGTTTAGTTTTTGTGTTTAAGCTTTCTTTTTGGTTCGTTTGTTTCATTTGCAAAATCGTCCTTTATTTTTTTTCTTTTGATTCCAAAGCTATTGTGTACACTAAAGGATTATTTACCTTGGTAAATCTGATCTAGTATCTTTATGATATAGGTGTACAAGCTTAGAATCAAGAAAAATATCATTTTTGTTACATTTTTGTGTTCGAAAATCTTATAAAGAGCAAAATCTTGATTTTAAATTTTTCGGCTTAAAAACCTTAAAGTTTTTATTTTTCTTGTTCCTATAGGTTTAGTAAC
Source organism: Tanacetum coccineum (assembly GCA_026074375.1). NCBI lineage: Eukaryota > Viridiplantae > Streptophyta > Magnoliopsida > Asterales > Asteraceae > Tanacetum > Tanacetum coccineum. The sequence goes on from BQNB010034316.1 coordinate 21,918, forward strand.
ACTAGTTGTACAAGTATTTTTGCAAAACAATCATCAAAAAGGTGTCTTTTTGTGTTTTTAAGTTTTTGGGTTTCGTAGTAGTGGAAGTCGAACAACTGAAGTCGAACAACTGAGTCGAACAACTCAAGTCGAACAACTGAGTCGAACAACTCAAGTCGAACAACCTGAGTCGAACAACTCGAAGTCGAACAACTTGGTTTAGTTGCAACCGAACAACCCAACTGCAGTGCAAACCGAACAACTTGACCTCAGTTGAAACCGAACAACTTGGTTTAGTTGAAACCGAACAACTTGAAATTTAGTTGAAACCGAACAACTTGAACTCAGTTGAAACCGAACAACTTGAACTCAGTTGAAACCGAACAACCCTAGTTTAGTTGAAACCGAACAACTCAACTCAGTTGAAACCGAACAACCCTAATTCCATTAAGGGAAACCGAACAACTCATTTTTCTAAATTATACGGTTTATTTCTTTGACTTGTAAAATCCCGTGAAACATTAACTTGTTTTTCCCGGTTTTGTCAAGAATTGTAAAATCCTGTGTTGTTTCATTAATTAAAAACACTTAAATAAAGACAACTTAATTAAAAACAATTACCTTTCTACCACCGTCCGAGTAAACCAAGTTAATCATTTAATATATACATTTCTCAATTACGGACTTCTTGCTGACAAAGCTATCATTTCGGGTGCTGACTATTCAGCTCCACCCATGTTGGAAAAGGATATGTACGATTCTTGGAAAAGCTGAATGGAACTATACATGCCAAATAGACAAAATGGATGAATGATCCTTGAATTCGTTGAAAGTGGTCCACTCATTTGGCCTTCAATTATGGAAAATAGAGTTACAAGGCCAAAGAAATATTCTAAGTTATTTGCTACAGAAGCACTTCAAGCTGATTGTGATATCAAGGCAACTAATATCATTCTCCAAGGACTACACCTGAATGTTTATGCATTGGTTAGAAATATAAGCTAGTCCATGAACTTTGGGATGAATTAAACTTCTCATTGCAAGGAAACTTCTTTGACGAAACAGGACAAGGGAGGTGTAAGCTTTATGATGATTTTTATATGTTGCTTATAAGATGGGGTATCACTTCGATGAATTCATACTTGAGATTTTCACTGCTACTCAATGACATGAACATTTACAACATGAAACTGGAACAATTTCAAGTGAACACAAAGTTTTTGAATACCCTTCCTCCTAAATGGAGTAAATTTATAACATATGTCAAACTGGTTTGAGATTTGCACACAACTAACATTGATCAGCTTCATGTTTATTTGGGAAAACATGAATTTCATGCAAATGAGGTTTGTTTAATACATGAACGCAATTCAGACCCTCTTGCTTTGGTTGTAACTCATCAGATGACCCAGTCTCCATATCAAACTCATCAAAATTCACACCAAAACACTCAATTTCAACCACAAGTTTCATCATATCAGTCTCCACAGTATGGTTCACCTTATCAAGTATCAACATATACTCAAGCTCATCCAATCATTAACACCTCTTTCAATAACTTATCCGCCCAAATGGTTTATCAGTCTTTAATTCACACTACATCTATTCTCATCATCATCTATACCTCAATTAGACATTATCTCCTCAGTTGATCAACAATCTGAATTTTCCCAACAAGAATCAGATTATTTTTTTAGTGTTCCAAAAAGGTATGATCCATTGATGCCATACTCACATGATGTTGTTTTGAATGATGTCGTCACTTCCCGTTATCACCACTACCTTCTAACCAGCTGGAGAAAACTCATCAAAAACCCTAGGCAACAAGGTACCATTAATAATGAAGAGTAATATTACAACAATTTTAGGGGAGACAAATTATGTAGCTGCGGGTACTTTAAGGACTTATACTCCGAGAGCAAGTAGAAATAATTTTGGAAAACAAAGAACGGTTATTTGCTATAACTGCAAAGGGAAGGCCACATGTCTAAAATAGTGCTGCAACAACAAACCAGAGGAAACAGGATGTACGTTGGTTTAAGATAAAGTGTTGTTGGTTCTAAGCTTCAAGTAAGTGGTCAAACTTTTACATTGAGGAGGAACTCGCATTTTTGGCAAATCTAGATTTCCAGTAGGTCAAGCCACACAGACTGTTCATAACTCACAATGTTGTTATTCAAGCTGAATGACTTTGGTTGAATATGACCCTGATTGTGATGAAATTAACACTGCCAAAGTTGCTCTCATGGCAAATTTATCTCACTATGGTTCAGACGCTCTCTCTAAGGTACACAATCATGATAATGTGAATAATGATATAACTTATCAAGTTGTGCAAGCTATGCTGTCTTCTGAACAATCAAATGTTGTGAACCAGTCAGAGTCTAAAATAACCAGTGATAGCAATATCATTCCTTATTCTCAGTATCTGATTGAATCACAACAGGTAGCTGTTTAAAATTCTATCTCTTCTTTATAACAAGATGATTTGATATTATCTATGATTGAACAACTAAAAACCCAAGTAGTTCATTGTACCAAGAAGAATCTAGAAAATAAAAGTGTCAATGATACTTTAACTACAGAGCTTGAAAGATATAAGGAACAAGTCAAAGTGTTGAAAGAAGGACAAAACGTTGATTTAAAGATGTCAAGAGACGTATTTCAGATTTCATGTGCCAGTTGATAGAGTTGATCATCTTAAACGACTCTTTGAGAACCATTTAAACGACAAAGGAATCTTTAATGTAAAATGTTACACTTCTCAAAAATGATTTTAAGAAAGAAGAATTAGAAAACCTTGATAGGAAATAGCATTAGAAATGGCAGATCAAACACCTAGATGATATCTTTTTTATAAGGGAGTTCAATCTGCACAAACTGTTCACATGTGATGAAACCTCAATTTTTCTATGATTATACCACTAACAAGCTCTAGGTTTTCAAAATCGACCGTTCTATCTGAAGAAAACGCTCAGGCCAGTTGGAACTATGCTATAGTTGGTGATATAATTCAGAAAAACTAATCCTATTGTGATCCCTGACTCAGAAGGAGACCTTTACACTTGCTGAGAGAGTCGGTTCAAAAAATGACTTTTAAAACATAAGGATAATATGATGCCAAGAAAAAGATTAAAACAAATTGATATGCACACCCAACGATTATGATGCTCTTAATAAACTTTATTAAAGATTTTGAAACACGGGTTGTTTCACAAACTGAATTATCTGTCTGAAATGCCTTTTGGTCGCATATAACTCTGTGAGTTCCCTTAGATACCATCTTTCTAATAGTACCCTCAATGTTGAGGTTCCTAAAGGAACTTCCAAAAGTCAGCATGGTTAATACGAGTTTGAAGAACTTATAATACCATCTTGCTAACATTGATGTGGTGGTCAAAGAAAGAACTACGTCACTGCTATAACTGAGGCACGCGGGGTTTCGAACATTACCAAAAGCATTGTATATTTAGGGATGAAATAATTCATTTGTAAAAGCTCTGAGGACTTATTTAGTACATTCAACCAACAATTGGTGGATGTAACTTGCTAAAGTATAAAATGTCTTCTATCAATGGATAGATGTGGAACAACATAGTGTTAGAGTCAAAAACATTTGAAGTTAAAATGAATCAAGCTTTGAACAAAAATGAACGACTCTTTGAACAAGTGATGAGCAATGATATTGTGAAATCTGATTGTAAATTCCTTTAGGGATTTTGCCTTTGTGAATTGTGCATGAATCGTGATAAAGTGTATCAAGCTTGATACTAGCTTCAAATGGATTTTGTTTGAAAAAAGAGTTTTTCGATAAAACTATTCAAAGTTTACAACTCTGAATAAACATTGCTTTTTGTGAGAAGTTGATAATCTAACTTAATTAGGAATTTTTTCAATGGACATTTCTATTTCAATCATATGTGCTCAGTTTGATCAATTATTTTGAATTAAAATGATTGAAAAACTCAGTCCCAAGAGAAAGTCATGGTCTAAAAAAGTTAAAAAGAGAGTGAATTAAATCTCTTAGTGGAAATATAGTAAAGTTAAGATCAAACAAGACGTAGAAGAGAGTGAAACCATAAAGATTGCTATTGGTTAGGTGGACAAAGCTTATTGCTGAGAATGAGAATTTTGAAACAGTACCTATAAGCAACTTTATGACTTATTAAAACCAGTTCGTGTTCGATAAAAAGAAACAAATGTGCTGATCTTAACGAATCAAAGGTTAATCTAAGTTTGTGGATAATTTCTTAGGTAAATGCTTGTCTTTAGGAAAAATTGTTATTGGTAATTGACAACTCTCAAGGATGAATTGAGGAAACTCAAAGGAAAAGATTTTGATAATAATAATGTTACATGATATCTTGTGTTCCAGAGATTTAATACGAACCAACAACACATTAATTGTTGAACAAATATGGTTAGCTCTCTCTGCCTGTATTAAGCCAAAACTGTAGGAAGAAGTTGCAGTTCTTAGGGATCTAGTCGATCATATTAAAGCAAACTATCCCCTAGATCCAACCATAGAATCTGCCTGTAAGTATACTAAACTAATTGAGGAGTTATGATCCCAAAGATCAAACATGCCCTGGTATCAACAATACTGATGGAAAATTAGTGGCTGTGATCTCAAAGAATAAGGACAAAAGAGTTAGATTCACTGAGCCCGTCACATCCTCAAGAAACACAATCACAAAAAAGGCCTCTACATCAAACCTAGCTTCTAACAAACCTATGTTGTCTTCTACTGGAGTAAAACCGTCTACTAGTGCTAGCGGATCACAGCCTTCAGGCAATACAAAGAAAGATAAGATTCGGCGAACACCAAGTAGTACTCAGATGAATAAAGTAGAAGCCCACCCTAGGAAAGTTAAATCTATTTTGAAAAATAAAGATCATGTGGTTGCACCAAAAGGAACTGCTCAAGTGCAGCATTCCAAGCTTAATGCTAACATTACTGACTTAAATGTGTAAGTGTAATTGGTTGAATGCTTTTGATTAAATCATTGATTTGTGTGTTCTTGTTATTATCTCAATAATGTGATATGATCGGGCAAAATCTAACATCTGCTAGAACAAACAAAGAGAAAAGTTTAGAAAACATACAGGAATGATGTTTACAACTATTGGATACTATTGGAGACTACTGGTCGGACCTTTACTATAATAGGGATAATGCGTTTGTCCTTTAATATGTTTACCACTACTACTGAAGCGCCTTTAGGAAACAGTTGTTCAGATAATGAAAATCTAAACCTGCATGTAACATTGGTCTATTAACGGAAACTAAGAACTTCTAAAAACTATATGTTTACCTTTTATCAAATCTAAGGTTTTTCAATCTATATCTGCTAACAAAAAGGAACCCAGTAAATCTTTGGGATCCATAATTTCTGATGTTCCATCTTCCTCTCTTAATGAATGCAGGTCATCCAAATTGTCCTCTAGTATTTGGACTCCAGCTGCTCCAAGCATATGACCGGAGATCGCTCTCAGTTTACCAATTTCGTCAAAAAAAATTTTATGAGTGGTATCAACCCAACCTAATACAAGTAGCAGCTCCAGAACCCGCTGTATGAACCGGTTTACCTTCCTCAACTATAGTTGACCAAGATGCACCATCACCAAGTAACTCTCAAACAACACCCGGCACCCAACCTCCCATCATTCCTAACGATGTTGAAGAAGACAATCATGATATTGAAGTTGCACATATGGGTAATGATCCGTACTTTGGTATCCGAATTCCAGAAGCTTCTTCTAATCAATCTTTATTGTCGGATTCTATTCATACAATTATGCATCCTGATCACCAAATTTCTGAACACAATAACAAATGGACTAAGGATCATCCATTTGAAAATATAATCGATGAACTCGCTAGACCAGTTTCCACACGACTGCAATTACATGAGCAATCTTTTTTCTGTTACTATGATGCTTTCCTTACTGCTGTTGAACCCAAGACGTATAAAGATTCTTTGACTCAAGCTTGCTGGATCAAAGCAATGCAAGAAGAACTCAATGAGTTCGAACGTATTAAAGTATGGGAGCTCGACCAGATAAAGTTATGGTTATTACTTTAAAGTGAATATACAAAGTGAAACTAGACGAACTAGGGGGTATACTAAAGAACAAAGCTCGATTAGTGCTCATGGTCTCCTCAAGCAAGAGGGAATTGATTTTGAAGAGTCTTTTGTCTTCCAGTTGCAAGATTAGAGGCTATAAGGATTTTCTCGAGTTTTGCTGTCATATGAACTTGGTCGTATACCAATTGGATCGTGAAGGTCTAAGTTTTTTTGTAATGGTAATATTGTGGGAAGAAGTTATGTTAAGCCAGACGGATGGTTTGTGGATAAAGATAAACCAAATTAGTGTACAAGCTTAAGAAAGCTCTCTATGGGTTGAAACAAGCTCCACGCACGTGGTATGACATGTTGTCTTCGTTCTTGATATCCCAAGACTTTCTCAAATGTTCAGTGGATCCCACATTAGTTTAATACGCAGAGACGGCAAGGAACTTACTTCTGGTAATATATATATGTCGATGATATCTTATTTGCTGCATATACACCTGAACTTTGTGGACCTATTTTCTTAAAATCACGTGTTTACAAATTTAAGATAGTCAATGATGGGGCAATATCTCATTTTTCTTAGGACTACAAAATTTCTCAAAGTCCCAAGTAGGTCATCTTTATTTAACCAGTCAAAATAAGCCTTGTAATCCTTAAAGAAATACGGTTTTGACTCTTTGTGACCAGTGGATACTTCTAATAAAGGGAGAATCTAAACTAGATGAGGATAAGAAGGGAAAGTCGTTGATCCATTCTCAACTATCATGTATTGTTAGGCACCCTCTTTATCCTACATACATGCTAGTAGATCGGACTACAATTTGTTAGATGAATGTCGTGCACCGTATCAAGGCTCGCCCTTACCGAAAGCACTAATGCAGTAAATAGGATCTTTTCGATTATCTAAAAGGAACCGTTAATCGGGGACTATGGTATCCGAAGGATTCTTCGATTTTCTCTAACAGCTTTGCAGATGCGGATAATGCTGGGTTGTCAAGATACATGTCGTAGTACATTTGGTAGTATGCAATTTTTTAGGATGATAGGCTTAGGATCTTATCAGTTGGTATCTAAAAAGGCAAGAAAGAATAGCATTGCGATATCCAGTACGAAAGCTGAATATATTACTTTGTTCGGTTGTTGTGCTCAAATCCTTTGGATGAGATCACAGCTTACCGACTATGGCTTTGGTTTCAACAAAATTCCAATGTAATGTGATAACAAAAGCGTTATTGCCTTATGCGGGCAACAAACGTTAAACATCTCTCAGATCAAAGCATATAGACATCAGATTTCACTTTATCAAAGAGCATGTTGAGAATGGGGTGATCGAACTTTATTTTGTCAATACGAAGTATCAGCTGGCGGACATCTTCACTAAAGGCCTTGCGTAGAAGGAATTGAATTTCGGTCTACATGATGGAATGCGGAGTTTTATGCACGGAGACTTTGAAACAATTGGCAGATAAAGTTGATGAATAGTGGTTGGTACCTATTTTCACATATCTGTTATCATTTGTTATAGCATAAAACCTTAAATATACCTAAAATGTTTTTCATTTTTAGAAACTTTTATAGAAGCAAATACACAAAATATAATATCTATTAAAAACCAAAGAAAAATTCAAAAAATGAAAAAGTATAAAAAGAGGTAATACAGGAATGTCTTTGAAATTCAATAACATTTCGGTCTTAGAAATGTCATTTAAATATTGATACGATGGTTTAACATGGAGTTCGAGCTAAAAAGTTACAAACATTTTAAAAACATGCCAAATGGCTTGCTATTATTTCAGATTGCAACCGGTCATAATCTTAAGGTAAGTATTTCAAAGAAAAACTTGCCTCTCAATGGAATTTATTCTAGGGATGGGTTTCTTCTTTATCGACCATGCAAAGGCTTTGTGATAACTTTTGCATCACCAAACCCCGTGCTTCCTATATAACCATAAGTGTACGTTGTTAGTGCGCTTATATGTTCAAAAATAGGAGAAAATTTATTTTTATTTGCAAAAGTTTGTCTTCATAATGAATCAATGTTTTTAGTAATCACAGAAAAGATTTTCAAAGACAATTCTAGACACTCAAACAATGACCAAATCTTTAATAGAAAACGGGTCATTATTTGAGGGGAGGAAAGTGTATTCAATAACTTTAAAACGGTCTTTCAAAATAAGTCATGGAATAAATGGATAAAGTTTTAGATAATGACGGATAATAATTTCAAGGGTAGTTAATTTATATTAACTACAAGAGCTTTAGATGTCATTTGTTTAAATCTTTGTGGACTTATTTGCAATTTAAGACTTAGTGAATTCAAGCCTTAAACTACATTCGATCAATATTGCCAACACCTCATAGTTTGTTAAAACACTTAGAATGCTTAGAAATTACTTCATAGTTTTAAAGCCTTAAAGTTGATTCTCACTTAATTGATTTTAAGCACTTATTAATTCTATCAACACGATCTCGTATATGTATCATATCGTGTTTGCTAATTCGACGTGTCGAAACAAGCAAGGGGGAAGGAAGTAGATGCTATACTTGATTGTGTTCTCTGCCATTCATTGTGAGGTTAGCATCTTTTGTCTTTTGGGTTAGTTATTTTGATTTTAGGTCTTTTTGAATCTTTTGGGTGCACTATTTCAATCACATGGTGGAAGAGACATCTCGTTATTAGTCAGTATCTATCATTTGAGTCCTCAAGGAGAAGTGTTGGGAGTATAATTATTTAAAACGTGAGAGACGTTCTATTTGATTTATTTTATGTTTTTCTTGTCAGGTCAATTCTCATAAGCTTATTCTAAAATGAGTGAAATAATTTGATAAAGAGGTACTCACATAGTATGGATTATGATTCCTTTAAGTTAGTCAGTATTATGCAGGAAAGAAATGAGTTCATTTGGGATCTTAGTTGACGTAGGTAATTTCATATCGACTTCTTAGAGGGAATAATTGTGACATGTCGGGACCTTAGTTGGACTTTGGGTGTTTGCTAATTTCTATCATCAATATCCTGAAAGAGAATGTGCTAATCCAGGAATATAATTTCCTTGGTGTTTGCTGGTATCAAATTCTTAAAAGGGTTAACTGTGTACTTTGGATATCTGGGCTTTTTACATCAAGACAACTTGAGGCAGCTTGCAAGAAAGTTTTGATTCTACTCAATAAAGGATTGCTGGTTTAGGGGGAAGCTATACGACAACTTAAAAACAGACATCACATACCACACCAGCTCAAGGTTACTTATATATCTAAATCTTATTTCATACTCGAAGTTTAACAGCAAAGACTTTCGTAACATGGAAAGAAAGTTGAAGCAATGCTGAAGAGTGCTTGGACAGAGAAAGATCATATTGACAACTTCTTGATAGAAAGAAGGTTAATAAGGAGCTTAAAAAGGTTCGTTGATGGGAGATTGTACAAAGGAGACCTACGGCTGCTACAAAGAACCATATGATTATATCATATGATGTTCTCATCATTCAGGATCAAACCTGTACATAATATTAATTCTTTGTGAACACTAATATTAGTGTAGACTTAATGGTGATTCTAAGGAGTGCTCGAGTACAAATTTTCAAGAAATTTCTTTAGTAAATTCAAAAGTTTTTCAAATTTTCTATATCTCAACAATTGTCTTATATTCCCTCAAATATTAAGGGGGGGAACCATTAAATGTTCCATGTTTGATATTGTGTAAATTTTGTCCCCAATCGTTTTTAGATCAATTGATATCCAAATATCATGGGGAAATTAACATTTTGGATAAGGGAGAAAATGTGATTAATACTGAATCTAAATATGTACTTGAAATGTGATTAGATAAATTGACTCACAATGCAATCCACGCCTAGAATTGTACTACGATTATGATGCACATAGTTAAGGGGATCTTTTAGTGATAATGAAAAACTCTCAAAGGTGTGTACCTTTTGATATTTTATATCAAACATTTGATTGAACTTTTTTTTAATGATTTGGCTTCGATTGTTGATGAAATGCCTGAATGGACTGACCATGTACTTAAAATTTAGGAGTTATAAGGTTGGTTAAGGCATAGGTTTTCCAAATTCATGATCCAGATAGAACCGGAGGGATTACCCTAGAGATATCCACTAGTTAATGTAGGAAGTCTCCTTAGGTATGATATAAAGGAGAAAAACGTGATGAATAGGAACAATGTCGACTGAGATAGAGCTAACACTAGAACAGACCAAATCAAGGTGTAGTTATGAAGTCTAGGTAAGCATTAAAGGGGTTGAGAATAAAAAGAAATGTAAAGAATAAAGGGTGAAAATGAAGAAAGCCCTCCATACTCTTAGGCAGAAAACGGGTCACAATACAAAATCGGTCAGAAACACTAAGATGTTGTTTTGGACCATTGAAGTTAGTCATGACCCAGTGTGACGACTATTGTTACTGCCCTTCCCAGCCACTCAAAGTCAGAAAGTATTTGTTTTCAAAACTCACGAAGATTCACACTATTTCTATCAACTCTCTCACTACGAGTTAGTTTGATATGAAAGGTGGCCACTCAGCTCCAGCCTTCGATCACTAAAATCAACGTGCACTATTGAGTCTAGAGCCAAAAGAGATCATCCAATAATCTCATTAAGACACTGGTCTCAAATTATGCTTGCAATCTCTCACAATGATGATATAACAAGAAATATAAGAGTCCTACGTATTATCCTTGTGATTTTGCCAGAACATCCGAGTGATACTTAAGTATTCACCATGAAGATGGAAATCCTGCTTGAGCCAACATCAAACAAGCTAATGGTAGGTGACTTGTGCGATTTCTTTATGAATCTAAAATTGTGACAAATGAAAAGAATACGATGGTGCGATTCTTAAGATTAAAACCCTGTGTTACAGGTAAGAATTGTCGATTGTTGATGAATCTTTGAATATGTTCAACACTTTTGATCATGTCACAAAACCACTTAGCAAGTGGAAATGTCGATTGTAATTTTCAAATAGGATTTTTCTATATTCATCGGTGAGGGACAGTAACTCACTGGGGTTCATCTTATCGTGCTGTCTGCTTTGAGACGTTCGGTTTGATAAACATGCTGGGTTTGATGAATCTTAATACAAATGTGTTGAATGATTCTTACTTTAGATGGAAAATCTGTCAAGGAGATTATCTGTAATTGATATACCGGATCAACAGGTCATCCTCACGGATTTGTTGGTTACTACATCCCAACACGGCTGCGACTGACTAAGCCATAATCCCTCACCCCCCGATTTATTGCTAACTGTTTTTAATGAGAAACTTTAAAGTGGAGGTGTACCTGATTCCATACTGACTACCAGATATCATAGCCACAAGCTAATACAAACACGACAATCATAAAAACAATCATGAATGTCAAGTACATGTTTCAAGACTTTCGCCTACTCTGATACCGTACATCTTTCTTGAAGTGACGAAGTATTAAAGTCAAAGAATTTCAAAGAAGTTTCTGTCACTCTGATACCGAACGTCTTTCTCAAAGTGACGAAGTGTTAAAGTTAAAGAATTTCAAGAAAGATGCAATATTCAAGCTTTTCAAGTCAACAATCAAGAAATGTATGAGCATGTTACTCTAGAAGTCACAAGTTCACAAGATGGAAAGTTATGACAATATGGCGAAAAAATGATTATGCTGGTTGATGATCTCAAGGTGTCAGATCACATATTCACATAAATTTAAAGTCAAAGGAATGTGGCTCCAGCCTAAGTCAATATCCACATACAACATATTCACAAGAAGAAGAAAAGAAAGAAATTCAGTCTGCGAGCACAAGAATGAAGACTCAGCATAGTATGCTAGGTTTTTTAAGTTTTTTTTTTAACATGAAGTGACCTCCATATAGGGCGTGATTGTATAGGAATACGAAATCATAGAAAAGTTTGGTCACTTCATAGAGTCGGTAGATGGCTTGTTAACAATATTTGGAAACTTAGTGGGCTAGTTAGTCCAAGGCCCATGGAAAGCCCATGCAAGCCAAGGCCCAACTGGCCACTCACTAAGTATAAATACCCTCTCCACACATGGAGAGGGTGTTGGTTGGTTGGTTTTGTATTCTCACTTTGCTAATAAATTATATGTTTCTTACTTTCTCTCTTAGAATAAATCACATCCCTTCCACACTTTCTCTCACTAAATCGCCTTCCTATTTCATATCAAAGTTTTCTTGTATTCATCACTTTTCATGCTTTTAATTATGAGGTCTAGAAGGTTGTGTCGTAAATTGCTTTTAAAGAGTAGGTTAAATTCCCTCAATATTGCTATTGTCTAGGTAGAAAAGCCCATTTACTTGAGGACAAGCAAATCCCAAGTGTAGGGGTAATGGATGACTGGTGTATTTTTACACTATTTTCAGGGACATTTAACCTCCTAAATCATGCAAATATGCCCAGATTATGTGCTTAATCGGTTGTTTTTATTTGTTTTTAGGTTTTTAGCACTTGGATGCCATTTGGAACAAATACACGTGACTTGGGCTCATTTGGAAAAGAAACAGACAAGACTACGACTCTACACCATTTATCTTGAAGAATTGTGCATACAGAGCGTGGAGACGGCGTCACAGGCTTCAAGCGACGGAGTCAGGATTTTCAAGGTGACGCCGTCAAGGATTTGACGACGGCGTCAGGACGTAGCCGACTTAAACCGGCTCTAGAAGATTCTACTTGGCGACGACGTCACGACTATAACACGACGTCGTCACGATGCTTTTCTTATAAATACAAAACTGATTTTCGGGTTTTTAGTGTGTAACTTTGTATAACTTTTGGGAGACGAACCCTAATCATTCTAGCAACTTTTAGGCCGTCTTTAGGGCCTCAAAACCCTATTGTAACTGACCTTGATCCATGTTTTAATCGAGTAAGATTGTTTATCTTTAATCATTCAATATGTCTATGTGTTGTTTGATTGATTTATGTTCTTGCTTTCTTTATAACATGCTAGGCTAAACCCTCGTTTGTATTTACTTATGATTGTATGAAACTTAGATTGTAGATCCTTTTAATGTTGCTTCTTGTGATGGATGTGCGCGTTAGGCTTTAGAAAACTAGCCATAAGATATTAAACTGGCATAGACGTCTAGGGAAACGCGAGTGTGTAGAAAGGATACCATCGGTAACAGTCTTCATACTACCTTACCCCTAATATGGTTGATCCCTCTTAAGATATTTCAATTGCATTTAATTTACTCTTAGGAGCCTTGTAATAGTCTTCATACTACCTTACTTGTACGTTGCTTTAACGGAATATTAAATAGACGGTGGGTTTATGTAATTTGTTCATGACTTAGGAAATACTTACACAGATCATCACAAGTGTGACAAAGCAACAAGATTAGGAGAAGCAATCTAAGGAGTAGTACATGATGTAGTAAATACATCTTTTTATCATAAAGTTATCACCAATAGTTTAGATATATAATTAGTTTAATTAGATAAAACAAACCAACCTCTCAACACCATGATTTTACCTACTTTCATAAAATATAAAATACAAAAAGAATCTTCTCTCAACCCCGTAGACCTCTATTAGATTATGTTCAAGCCTTCCTAACCTATTCCCCTAGAGAATGATAACAACCCCTGAGTCTTGCCTATACTACACTACAACGATTAGGTACACTACCTAGGGCGTTGTAAAACTTCTTGTTGAAGTCCTACAACGACCGAACACATCAGGTCTACATAAACTATGTGCCTTACTACAAGATCCAAAAATGGCTAACTTAGGCACCATATTTGCTAACCCCAACGAACCCATTAAAAAATAGGTACCACGGCCTTGAATTCATATTTGATTGTAGGTGTGTCTTAAATGCGATATACTACCGATGATTGGATTATGGATAGTGGTTGCACTAAGCACGTAACCGGGAATAGAAGATTGTTTACTTCGTACAAGGTGAATGATGGTGGACATGTCGTATTAAGAGCAACCAAAGTGGCCAGGTCGTCGGTGGAGGTAATTCTTACACATGACTCCTATTACCAAGTTACCAAATGTTAGCGCCATGTCAGTGGTTTAACTTTTTAAATTTATTACCCGTAGGTCAATTATGTGATGATTGCTCAGTTAACTTTACTAAAGTAGATTGTGCTATTAGTAAAAATGGTAAATCATTAGCTAAAGGACATAGGAGAAATGGCTTATATACGTGCAAATTGGGAGATAACTCTAAACAACAAATTTGTTTTGCATCCGTGGTGGATAACTCAACGCTTTGGCATAGGAGGTTAGGTCACGTAAATATAAGGTTAGTTCAAAACATAGCTTCCAACGAGCTAGTAAGGAACTTACCAAAGTTGAGCTTTAAAAGATACTTTTGTGATACATGTGGTTTAGGAAGTCAAGGTTATGCAAATAATAAGACTGGGAAATAAGTGTCAACTAATAGGGTTTTAGAGTTGTTACACTTAGATTTGGTTGGTCCATCTCCTATTCAAAGTTACAGAGGCAACTTCTACACTTTGATAATTATTGATGATCACTCAAACTAAACTTGGGTTGTGTTTGTGTTTGTAGAGACTAAGGATGATGTCTTAGAAAAATTTAAAAAATTGTGTAAAAAGGTTAAAAACCTACATGATTGTTCTATTGTTTCAATCGTAACAAATCATAGTAGTGAATTTGATAAATTGCAATTTGGGAGCTTTAGTGAACAACATGGAATGTCTTATAATTTGTCGGGCTAGTTCACTTCTCAATCAAATAAGATTGTTGAAAGAACACGTCGCAAGTTAAGAAAGATGAGTCATGCTATGTTAGGTCTGCATCTGATCTGCTCTGGGGGGGGGAGCCATTCCAAAGCGCGATGTGTTTTGTGTGGATGTGTCATGCAATGAGATACGGAAACTACATACTTAATAGGGTTTGTATTATAAAAATTCATTAATAAACACCCTAACGAAATTCTTAGAAATAGGAAAGTCCGTCAATAGAGTACTTTAAGTCTTTGGCGTAAATATATATACCTAAAAACAATTACAATCTTACTCAAGTTTGACCAAGATCCCATACGAAAAGGTGTGTTATTAGGACTACTCTCAAACTAGTAAAAGCAACTACATATAACTTAACAAAGAAACAATGAGGATTGAGGAATCTCTTAATGTTACCTTTGATGAGAGCTTGCCTGAGCCCAAGTCATCTTCTTCGGTAGAATATGATAGGATTAATGAACCCATAGTTCAAGATCTCAATGGGTCACCGTCATTACAAGTTAATGTTTTGGATGGAGGCTATCCTAAGAGTCTAAAAGAAGCTAAAGGCCATCCAATAAATCAAGTAATTGGTGAATTAAATGAAAGGACAATTAGGTCCAAGACTAAACAAGCTTAGGATTTTCGCATGACATTTCTCAAAATGGTATGGAAGTTAAGCAATATCATTGTTTTAACAAGATGAAAGATAAATGCCAATTCATTATTCAAACTATGATTGACATTTTCTCGGATTCTACATGTCTCTACATGTCAAACTTATGTGCTATGAGCAAGAAATTTGATCTACATCTACTTAATATTATGATAACGATCGCCTCACATATTTAAATATGTAAAATCGACTCATTAATAACATTGCATGCTCTATTCCTCATGATAGTTATGATGGATTAAATAGACAAATTCATTGACAAGATCACTTTAGATCACAACTCACT
The DNA here is from genome assembly GCA_026074375.1 of Tanacetum coccineum. Lineage (NCBI taxonomy): Eukaryota > Viridiplantae > Streptophyta > Magnoliopsida > Asterales > Asteraceae > Tanacetum > Tanacetum coccineum. The sequence goes on from BQNB010034316.1 coordinate 37,658, forward strand.
CTATGTGTTTGAGATTGGCATTTGTGTCAACTTGTTCATTTTATGTGTTGATTGCATGCTATGTGTATTAGACTAGAAAAGAAACGAAAACCTCTTTATGCAAACATACATACTACTCAAGTAGTAAAAGAGAATTGTCCTAGAAGTAAATTTGGTATGGTATTGCATAACATACTAAACACACAAATAATAAACATGATAATATAGTTTTCTCATCCGAGAAACTATGAAATTAATCTACCATCCACTATGGTAATTAATATTATCAATATTGACACTACACATTGACCATAAGTTCAAGATATTATACTTAGCAAACTTCGCTATTGTATTATGGATTATAGGTCCAATATGTTTAAAATATCCAAAAAGTATTAAAATTCACATTGAAGTAGGTTTGATAACTTGGACCACTCATCCGAGATCCTAAGTATTTTCCTTGTAACACAACGAAAATAAAGTTACCATAACCGAAAATCCAAAATGGTGATTAAGGATCTCTACACAATAAACTACGATGAAAGTATTATGAATAGACAATCTTTTGTACATGCATGCATACTTGTAGGAACTAGTTTGTGTAACTAAATCATCCAACTCCAATATCAAAGTAAAAGGATTCAAACAATAACCTTAGTTTCAACCAAGCATCATTAGATTCTCAACTTAAAACCCCTAATCATCAAGGCATAATCTCATTCCTATCATAGTACCTTACTTACAAAAGGCATAACTACCTTGAAACTTTAAAGAATCAAAAGTACCAAGTCTAATATCTTAAAAGCTACTTGTTAAATCCCCATACCTAACTCAAAGATCTTAACTCTATAAAATGATATCAAATGCAATTGCCTTTTTCATCTTCATAATCAACATCACTTAATAAATGATGCTTCCAAACAACCAAGTTAGTTCTCCAAAAAGTGTGCTTGATAATAAGGCATTTGAAAACTCTAGCAGTAACTTCGATATCGATGAAGATTGGTATAATGTTAAAGATAATGTTAATGATGTAGTCGTTCCTCAAATTACAAATGAGGAAGTAAGAATATATAACACCGAGACACCTTCTTCCTTAGTAAGAGGAATGGAGGAAGATAGAACTTGGGATAAGATAGGGAATCCCCTAAGCCCAAATAACATTGGAAATGGCTACATTATTTGTTGTGCAAACACAATGAATATGATTAACTCAATTAAAGATCTCAGGGAAGACACTAGGAACATGCTCTCTTCAATAAATAAGGGAATCAAACTTATGCTAGCCATTACTATCAACATGAGCCGCGTTATTGAAAACTACATTGAGATGTAAAACTCAAAGGATAACCTTAATGAGTAGGATATTTTAAAAGTATGTGATATTGGTAATTGGCTCAATCAAATGTTCAAACCATGTGAAACCTATGTGATTCCTAATAAAATATGAATATAAATGTTAAAATATGTATATAAATATATGCAACAATGTACAAAGTCACATTAATCCATTGATGCGGTTGTCGTAGGACTTCAACAAGAAGTTTTACAACTCCTTAGGCAGAGTACCTAACCGTTGTAGTAGTAGTATAGGCAAGACTCGGGGGTTGTTATCGTTCTCTAGGGGAATAGGTTGGGAAGGCTTGATCATGGTCTAACAGAATTCTAGGGGTTGAGAGAAGATTATTTTTGTGTTTTTATATTTTATGAAAGCAGGTAAATCTATGGTTTGAGAGGTTGGTTTGGTTTTAGCTATTAAACTAAATAATAAACTATGCTAATGGTGATAACAATATAATAAAAAGATTGTATTCATTTAATCATGTATTACTCCCTAGATTGCTTCTCCTAGTGTTGTTGCTTTGTCACACTTGTGATGATCTATGTAACTATTTCCTAAGTCATGAACAGATTACACGAACCCGCCGTCTACTTAATATTCCGTTGAGGCAACGCACAAGTAAGGTAGTATGAAGACTATTACAAGGCCCCCAAGAGTATATTAAATGCATTTGAAATATATTAAAAGTGGATCAACCATATAAGGGGCAAGGTAGTATGAAGACTGTTACCCGATGGTATCCTTTCTACACAATCATGTTTCCCTAGACATATCAACAGCGATACAGACAAAAGCTAGTTTTCTAAAGCCTAACATGCATATTCATCACAAGAAGCAACACCACTAAGATCTACATTCTAGGTTTCATACAATCATAAATGAACATAATAGGGAGTTTAGCCAAGCATGTTAAAGATAAAGCAAGAACAATAAATAATCAAACAACAAGACATATTGAATGATTAAGATAATCTTACTTGATTAAAACATGAATTGAAGGAGTTACAATAGGGTTTTGAAGCCTTAAAATCGTCCTAATAAGTTGCCAAACGAACTAGGGTACGTCTCCCTTTTTTACTCTAAAGTTACACACTTAAAACCCTAATTTTGGGTTTATATATATAGAAAAATCACTACGACGGCATCGCGTTTTAATCGTGACGCTATCTTGAAAAAGAATATTCTAGAACTTGGGCTAGGTCGTGCGAGCTGACGCCGTCGTGATTTCGTGTGACACTGTCGTGGTGTGAGTTGTGACGGCGTCACGTGTATCTTGTGACGCCGTCTCCAGCCGCTGAGAACATAATCTTGAGAGATGTTGGTGTAGGTCCGTAGTCTTGTCCGTTTCTTCTCTAAATGAGCCCAAGTCACGTGTATTTCCTCCAAATGCTAAATACCTGAAAAGGAACGATTAAGTACCTATTTTGGGCATAAATGCACGATTTAAGGGGTTAAATGACCCTGAAAAAGTGTATAAAATGACACCTCATCAAATACCCCTACACTTGGGATTTGCTTGTCCTCAAGCAAATAGGCTTTTCTACCTAGACAATAGCAGTATTAGGGTCATTTAACCTACTCTTTAAAAGTATTTTACAACACAACCTTCTAGACCTCGTAATTAAAAGCACGGAAAGCATATACTAGCACCTCACATAAGTGTTTGGGATTCTCTCTTTCTCTCGGTTGTATAATGAATTATAACATAATGGGGAAACGGAAAATCAACACTCATTACCTGTCATAGCATATAAATTACCATAGGCTTGGTAAAGGATCAAACCTCCACCGCTAGGCGCAAGCATTATTCATTACTATCTAAGAGGTCTTTTAAAGGGTTGTGGGGTGTAGGTGTAAGATAACATATAATGGAAATGGAAACGGATGGGATACATTTGGGTGGCTTTGGGTGAATTTGGAGTGGAAGGGTTAGCTAATTATTTATACGAATACACGCTGGTTTGGTTGCTAAGCCAAGACTCGGACGAAGATATACAAACTCTACACAACTCTACATCAATCTCTTTTCTTTTTCTTTTCTATTTTTCTCTTTTTTTGAATAACATAATACATCATAACATGGGGTTTATAACACGTACCCCTACACTTGAGCTTTTACATACTTTACAAATGAACTATTCTATGACCCGATTTGAGGTGGATCAAAATAACATGGAGATCATCTAACAAATGTATGGGGGTATTGACTTAACTTTTCTTCCCCATTCTTCCGTGAAATAAATACTACCATGAATCCCAATCGTCCCAAAACTGTATTTACAAGGATAAGGACTTAGCAACCGTGTACTCAATAATTAACTTAGGTTAAAACAATAATGTACTAAAAGTGAGTACATACAAGGTAGGCTAAGGCGATTTGGGTGTAACAATTGGTTTAAGGGTGACAATGCTCTTCATTAATAGTCTGGCTTAACCAGAAAATTACGAGAACCGTGAAAAAGGATAGGCTCGAAGGGTTGTACTAGGGGTATCCTGCACTAAAAGTGAGTGCATGGCAAGGGTGTGGGATAGTTATATGATCGGTGTGACCATCATAACAATTACAGGTTTAAAACATGGGTTAATCCTAATGCCTCTTATCAAGCAAATCCTAATACTTACTATGCGGTCTCAGGATGCATCACAATAACAAGTTCTAAAATTTAATATATTACCGGTACACTCATATAATTTAATACCGATATCAATGCTCCATAAAAAGCGATAAAGACCACATGTACACATCCGTAACAATGGAATAGACACATATGACTGCTCACTCCTTAACTCGAGAAAGCTAGAGGCATAAACTATCTTGGGTATCAATAATAGATACCCAAATTCCTATAGATCTAAAGACGAACCTCACATTTTTGGGGTGGAATTTTGAGAGTTTTTGTGCTAGTCATATACATTCCTATCCATGAGACGCTATTAATACTTGGTTTTTGTCGGTATGTGTCGTAAAAAAATTAATTTGGTTCAAATTACTAGTTTTTCTTTTCTTGTACCTTTTTATGGATGTTGTCGTTATATTACCCATCATTTTAAGGAAAAAGCAAATGGCAATTAAAGGAATAGTTTCTAAGGCTTATTTTCCCTCTACACTTAAGTTGAACATTGTGCCCAATGTTCTATAGAAGTACCCATAAAAACGAATAAAGGGAAAAGAAAACAAGTAAAAGAAACTAGTACTCTGCTGGTTGCCTCAAATAATAAGAAGAAACATGCGATAACTGGTTAAATCGTCCTCCAAGAATCGTCTAATGAAACTTCCTGAGAACTTCCAAACTTCTTCTTATCAAATATAACCTGTAATCAAAGACAAAGACAACTACACCAAGCATAAAATGTGTGATATAATAATATACAAAAATATGTAAAAATTTTTTAAAAAAAAGGGGGGGGTTGAACCCTCTCCTATAAAGCAGTAAAGATAGGATGAGAGAATTGTTAAACTCAGGGATTTGCAGGTTTATAAAAGAATTACAACTTTCTTAAGTGTTGTATAAGTTTTATTTTCAAAAATACTTAAAAATTTTAAGTTTTCCTGTAACTGGGCGTTTGATGCTGTCAGGAATATCCTGACCCAGTCACAAATGTCATGGTGACAGCGTCGCGTGTAAGTCATGACGCCGTCTCCACACTCTGTGAAAACTTATTTTTCGTTTTTGATGAAAAATTTCCTGCACTCATTCTTATATGTTATTTTCTTATACAAAATGCTGCATAAAAACTGAGAATTAACAATTCAATCATATGACTCAAAACTGACGCGAATTAATCTAAATAATTTATTTCAAATGTTTGAATTTGGTTCTAAAAACCGGATATTTTCCTTACACTTATTTTGTTGCAAAATACCTTTGATTGCAAATAAGACGAAGTTACAAACAAACAAAGCATGATTACAAACTAATTCAAACATAATAAAACAAACAATAAAGAGTTAAAACACAAAACACTCCTAATATGCAAGAAAAGTAAATATTAGGTTGCCTCCTAAAAAGCGCTTTTCTTTATTTACGAGTCTTGTAGCTAGACTCGACGTTACACGTTCTTTTGTGACTTCTCTTTCATCATCCATTCCTATCACATATTCGGGGCCCAAGCTCTAAGCATTCCTTATAAAATCCTAATATTTTAATCATTACATACTCCACTCCTCTTCTCTTGTCTTCTTTGTTCCTAAGGTAGATTGATTTCGTGTGCTCTTTTTCTAAGTCCGACAGTGAGTTGTACTGTTCTATCATTTGGGGCATCTTATAAGCAACTTCATTGGTCCCGTTAGTGAATCTTACAACACCTTCAGGTGGGTCGTGAGTCATGTTGTATATTTCTACAAAAGGTTTCCCTAGTACTACTTGTGACAACCTAGGGTTTATAATTGAACTAATATCCTCAACAATCCTGAAGTCAACGATATAGGTGAAGTTTCCTACAAAGACATGCATTCCTTTGATCCTTCCTGTGAAATTGCTAACTCCTCTATTCGAGTTTTCCCTAGGGTCAAGTTTTCTCCTCATGATCCAATTATACATCATTCGGGTCATGATGTTTAGAGGGGAGTTAGGGTCAATGTAGGATTTTTCCACATGCACATGCCCAATGTTGCATGATATCTTAAGGTTTGATGGGCACCCTTCCATGATGATGGGGTTCCTTAGAAATATCGAAGGGATTGGGCTACACATGAGGTACTTGTGATATGCGAGTTCACTCCTAGTTGGGAATATGTCAAAGTATTCTGCTCCTACCCCTTCGGTTGCTTTACTCCCTTCCTCTTCAGGTTCTCCTTCACTCGAGTCATTATTCTTTCTAATTAACTCAATAAACATAACTTCTCCATCATCCCTCTTTGTGCAAACGACCTCGATGTCAGATGATTGAGGAACCAATCTGAGCGATTCGAAGAATGAATTAAATTTGAGGACTTTTTCGGTGATCAATACAACTGACGGATCGGGCGATGTGGAGGGGTTGACATGGATATTTTCTGGGCTGTCCTTTTCTTCTTCCTTTATTCTCTTTGCTTGCGTCATCATAGAGCCCTTTGTTTCTCAGATATATTGGATTGTGATGGCATTGATCGAACCTTGGACATGGTTTGAGCATTGCGGGTCTATATTTAGGTAAAAACGAGCAGACAAAATTGGGTAAGTACTCAGTTTTGGGTTCTTAACTGTATCGCCAGGAAGGGCTCCTACTATTCTATCGGTGATGGCCTTCAACACTGTGTCGATCTTGTTGGTCATATCACTTTGCTATTGTTTGAAATCGGCTTCAAACTTGGATAGTCTAGCGTCTTGAGATGCTATAAAATTGGATACCAATCCTTCAAGATTTCATTGATTGTTAAAGCTTTGAGGACGGTTGTTGAAAGCGCGATTTGGGATTGAACCATTAGTTTGGAACCGGTTAGGTGGGTTTGAAAAATTATTTTAAAATTTTTGGGGTTGTCTCCACCTAAGGTTTGGGTGACTTTTCCATGATGGATTATAGGTGTCACCAAGATTGTTTTGCTCAGGCTTGAAAGTATACCACTTACCTCCTACTTCATCGGTACGAGAGGATGCGTATTCAACAGAGGCTTGTTCGGGATCTTCCATGCTATACTGAGTTTCATAAGGACCACTACAGATCTCACATGAGGTAGTGATTTTGTTTACTTGAGTAGGTTGTGTCAGAGCAAGATGAGCTTTTATCAAGCATTGGACTTGATTTTTGAGCTCGATGAGGCGGCGGTCGGATGTACTCGGGACATCTTGAGGCAAAGCGATTGCCTTGACTGGCTTAGCGAAATCCCTTGGGTCGTTCCAACTTTCATTATCATAGAGGGCGAGGTCCTCTAATAATGCACATGATTCTTTGGCGTTTCGATCATGAAGCTTACCACTGGCCGATTGGTCAATGGTTCGTCTTCTGACGGGATTGACATGGTCATAAAAAATTTAGACTGGAGCCAAAGGTCGATGCCATGATGAGGGACTTTTTGCAGTAAGTCTTGAAACGAGTCCATGCTTTTAGATAGAAATTCTTCCTGATGTTGTTGGAACATCAGGATATCATTGTGGGGTTTTGCGGTCCTTCCTGGTGGAAAGAATTAAGAAAGGAAACGAGTAGTAAGATCCTCCCATGTGGTAATGGATCCTGCAGGAAGGCGTTCAAGCCAATTACTGGGTTGATCACGAAGAAAAATGAATAATGCAGGTCAATTTTTTTCCTATTTTCCGTCAAGGTCAAGTGAGTCCACTAGTTTTAAGAAATCCTTGAGGTATTAGTTTGGATCCTCAGACCGAAGTTCGTGGAATGAGCATATGTTTTGCACCAACCGAATGGTGTCGGATCGAAGAGGTACCACATGAATAGATTACCCGAATCCTCCTTCTACTTAATATTCCATTGAGGCAACGCACAAGTAAGGTAGTATGAAGACTATTACAAGGCCCCCAAGGGTATATTAAATGCATTTGAGATATATTTAGAAAGTGATCAACCATTTAAGGCAAGGTAAAACGATAACAACCCCCGAGTCTTGCCTATACTACACTACAACGATTAGGTACACTGCCTAGGGAGTTGTAAAACTTCGTGTTGAAGTCTTTACGACAACCGCACACATCAAAGTTCCAATGTGAATTTCTGCCCCACACTATTTAGCCGGCTGTGTAGCTCCAGCTTGTAGGCAATAGGTCCGAAGAACTCTAAGTGCGCTAGATATTATGGATTATTGATTTGGGTTGGGATACCCTGGTATGAGGTGTTGATGTGTTGATAATTTAAATAATATTGCATGCATTTTGCTTTCATATTGCACAATTATCCACTACTTAAAATTTTAGCACAACAACTGGGTTTACTTCTAAACCTACGAGCTCACCAACATAATGTTGACCCTTTCAAGTATCATTTTCAGGTATTGTGAATGATCAGTGAGATTAGGATAGCAGGCTTTAGCAGACCTAAGAGCATCCTTCATGGATCTTATCTTAAAAGACTTGCATTTGGAAAAAAATTAAGTTTAGCTTTTGGATTCCTTTAGACTTGTATCCCTCCGGTTGTGTGGTGTGGATTGTAATAAAATTCAGACTATGTGTTGTGGTTCAACCCGTTTTGGCACAAGTTCCACACTTGTTGTCGGAGGATGTTGTAACATTTGTTTTAATGCATGTTAGTTCTCTCTATATTGACGCTTTATGTTATGACGATCAATCCTCTGTCACACCTCGTGTTTCTGCCATTGTCGGGGTGTGACAAGTTTGGTCAATGGATAACTGATCACAACATAATCTTTAATGAGTCTTCTATAATATCCTATGAGACCCAAGAACCCTCTAAGCTGCTTTAAAGTCTTAGGTACAAGCCATTCTTTCATTTCTTGAATCTTAGTAGGATCTGTAGCCACTCCCTTATCAGTTATAATATGACCCAAGTACTCAACTTATGATGCCCAAACACACACTTACTGAGTTTTGCTTTCAATTGACGTTGTCTCATAGTCTGCAATACCAACCTCAGATGTTTTTATGTGACTGCATATCGGAGCTAAAAAACAGTATATCATCAAAAAACACCAAGGTGAACTTCCTTATAAATGGCTTGAATACCTCATTCATCAAATACTGAAAGGTTGAAGGAGCATTAGTCAAGCCAAATGGCATTACTAGGAATTCATAATGGCCTTGATGAGTCTCGAAAGCAGTCTTAACAATATCATCATGGTACATTCTAATTTGGTGATATCTAGATCTCAAGTCCAGCTTAGAAAATACCTTAGAACCACACAATTAATCTATCAGCTCTTTTATCAAAGGAATTGGGAACTTGTCCTTGATTGTATGTGTTGGTGCAACATTGACTAGGATCTCCTTTATGTTTTAACAATGATAAATAAACCTTCGTAAAACATAAAATAACAAACGGTAGCCAAATTCGTAAAAACAAATTTTGTGAAACTGGCGCGCTGGGTACGCGTGGCTAGTGCGCCACTCACGGTATCTGTTTTTACAGATTTAGTTTTGTTAGCTTTTCTCTTACCCGACACATGTGGAAACTTCAATAAAGGTATGTATATGATATTTGAGCATTTAGGAACACTCCAAATGAGGTTTAGACTTTAAGAGGAGCAAAAATGAATCCTCCTGTTTTTCAACAAAACTCCAACTCAAATCTTTTATCAAACGCCTCTAGCCAAGGTCGAAACTTCTTTCTAAACCTAGTATGAACTTACTTTCAGTATACCATCAAACAAAAGTATTCATTTGACCTTAATCCGGATTTACATTGTTCCTAATAACGTAACAGGTTTTACTCCCTTATTGCTCAAACTAAGTCAAATGTCACTTTGTGTAAACGCATCCTTTCTTATTATGGGATATGCTTTACTTGAGATGATAAGCACTTAGCTTGTTTGCAACAAGATCATTAATAATCAAATTCATTATTGATTATCATGGATTAAGTCCAAGTGACTAACTGAGTTTGTGGTATACGGAGGTTATTCATACTTTGAGTTTTCCTTATTTCATCACTTATAAATTATTTACAAACTCACACATATATTCCTCACATGTCCTCCTACACATATAAGATGTGTTACAAACATCCTCATTCCTCCATACACCACTTCTATAACAAAATCCTACAACACATCCTTCATAATCATTTGTCTAATCCCTTCTTACCCAACAAACGATTATATCCTCCATACATTCTAAACACTCTTTTCTCAAAACCATCCCATAATCGCATTTGCCCACTCTTTCTCTCTTATTGGCAATGTAGTTATAAACTTAAATCAAGCCTTTGATTTCACTCTAATCACCATCATCTTCATACTTCTTCTCTTCAAACCTTCACAAGCCAAAACCATCCTCTCTTAAACATTCCCCATTTTATCCTCACATGGGACAACTCACATTCTCTTACACCATTGTACCTTGTGTACTTCTTGTCCCCAACATTTCAACATAGGCTCCTCTACATCACATCAAAACATTCTCCACCACATATCTCCCATGTATCATCTTCCCTATTTGAATTTTACACACTCATACACTCTTTAATCTCAACCCTTGATCATGCCAGTTCATCAATCCAACTGTAACAACCGGCAATTTTTAGAACTTTAAATGACTATTTTACCCTTTGACTTTTTGGGTCCGACTTGACTTTTTAACTTTTTGACCTTTTACTGTCACATAAAAACGATTACTGCGTAACCGGTTTTTTTTATTTACTTCCCGACGGATCACCCAAGCTAGTACTACTCTCACCCAGGCACGCTTAATTACGGAGTTCTGATGAGATCCGATGCATTAGGGATGGTATAAAAATTTTACTTTTTACCCTCGATATCATTTTTCTTTTTACTTTTTTTCTCTTTTACCATTTACGTGATTAATTTAACCTAAAACCAAGAAGTTATCCCGTGTAAAACTACAAAACGTCATCGGACGCGTTTCGGCTTCGGACTAAGATTAGTATATTTGTTATGTGCATTATTTTATCATTTCAAAGTGTTACATAGGTCACGTACACTTCCGTTTACGATTTCTACGTTTTCGCGTACATTTTGCATTTTTCGCGTTTTTGATCAAACAGTACCCCGAAAACTCATAATCTTTTCACGTAAACTCTAGTTATCGTATATCTCAGGATTAGAGGTCCAAAATTTCATGGATATCCCTCCCCCTACTCAATTTACACTCATGCACACACTAAATTAATTCTAAGGGAATCTTTTCACTTTAGCTCATGGTCCCTTCCCCCTCCCTTGGCTTGCCTCACCTTTTGGCTCCAAGATAACTCCTTTGGCTCTAATCTTAGTCCTTCCTATAAATACCATTCATATTTCATTTCTCATCAATTTTACACACACTAGCTAAACTCTTGCAATTTTCTTTCCTTCCTTTCTTTTGTACTATAACCGAACCACACACACACACACTTGGTTAAGTGTGTGTGTTGACTTGTCAACCAATACAAAACCCTAGTACTTGGGATCCTCCTATAATAACCATACTATACACATTAGGGTTCTTGTTCTTTTCAAGCTACCAAGAAATTTTCTTTCTTCCTTTTTCCTTCCCCCCACCCACGGCACAAACACACCCTTAATAGGGTTTCAATATCTTTGATTTCTCTTCAAGATCTAGTGTTCCTAGCTATTATTCAAGGTTATTTAAGGAAGATGCAAGTGTTAGTTCATTTGTTTAAGGGTTTTTGTTCAAGATCTATAGTTAGGGTTTCAAATAAATTTAGGGGTTTTACAAGATCTTGGTGTATGTTATAAATCTAGTGTTCAATCTTATTCCTTTATTATTTGTAAGCTCTTTGTTGAACCTCCTTTTGATTTCTTTATTTTCTTATGCTTTTGGTTTAAATCCTATTGTGTTTGTGCAAGTCTTATAAAAATAAACAAGATGACACATGAACTAGTTATATTTTTATGGTTCTTTGATTTACATATTGTTTTGATTATAAGTATGAGTGACCATGTGTATTGCAACAAAGATGGTGATGAGATTAGAGTAGTTTTAATGATGGTTTTGATGGTGGATTAGTAGTGAATGGAGATTAGGTTAGATTAGGCACTATTGTGAAGTTTAGATGGATTTTTAGAAGCGTTTAAGAAAAATAAGGTTGCTGATCCGAATTTGTTTTAGGGTTTTGGGCGACTTAAAAATGCTTTCATTAGTCAAGAAGGTAGTTTTTGGATAGCTCGTTTCATATAGATAGTTTTTCATATATCGAACACTAAAATCTAACTTAAAACGATCGAGTTACGCTCAAATGAAACTTGAAACATTTTTCGGCAAAACGATTTTATACGATCATATCAGAAACGAAAATGACCATTTTGACCTCTTTCGAGTCCGTTTAGGCCAAAGTGTAAAACACAAACATGGCCTAAAATTACGTTTCCCTTCCAAAGTCGTGAAAGTTGTGTTAAAAATGATTTATGAGTGAGATAGACCTAATTTTTGTCAAGCGGGTTAGGTCCATTTAGGTTTCGAAAGCCTTAAAAAATATTAATGTAGTGATTTGATCTTATTACGAAGGGTTAAGAGTTTTCTAAGAATGATAAAGTGATACCGTTGAACGTTACTAAAAATAGTAAGTTAGAACGAATTAGCAAAATAGAAATGAAAAGTAGGCGTTTAGGTTTCGTTAGTGCGTTTATGGAATTGTAGACATGACCAATATAGGGGACGGTATTAACATCTCGAAACTTAGAACATTCCGAAAATAGAAAGTTTCCTAAAATAGTAACTTTTCGAAAATAGTAACTTTTTGGAAGAACGTCGTAACGCTTTCATAAACCTAATAAGTTCGTAAAGACACGTTTTGATAACTAAACTAAAGCACAAACATATATGGATGTCTATTTCGTTTACCAACTTTTATGCAACGTTCGTTATTTATTTCTCGTTCTAAGGCGCGTCTTATAATTAGGTCGCGGTTAGAGTCTTCGGTTAAATTTGTCTCATCGTTGTGTTACTATCTCATCGTTTGCCTAAGGTGAGTTCATAGCCCCACGTTTTACTTGTTTTATATTTAACTTATAACATTTAGGGTCAAAACATGCTCGTTTACAAACTTGTTTACTCTAATGATTTCAAACTCTTATTAATGCTCGTTTGCAAACTTGGTTACATGATTGATATCACACTTTGTTTTACTTATGGATGCAATTACTTAAAGCCTTTCTTTTGGAAATACGTTGGTTACTTTTACATTCGACACAAATGCTTTATGTTTTTCCCAATCTTGTTAATGTTGAAACTTGTATGCCCGAGTTATCATGAACTGTTACTTACTTATGATTAGTTAGATTGGTAAGTGAGCGCGAGTGTTGCAAATAGATCTATTGGGACTAATCCTCCCCGTCCGTGTAACTATCTCTTACATGATCAATGGACGTATTCCATGTCGAGTGATACGGTGAAGCGCCATGTTGGCACCCGTCAGGGCAAGTTTATTAAGCATTTTGCATGCTTCCATTACATTTAGCCTCGGTATCATGAGCTTAGTGCAACGTAAATACCTTTTATGTGAAGTTGTATCTGTTATAACAATCACATACGTTTTATAACTTGTGGTCCACACTGCTTTCATTAAACGTTTCAAATTGCTAAATACTTTTCATAATATTATGAGTAAAGCAGTATTCACTAAACGTTTTTTATTTTTGTAAATACTTTACCTAAACCTATGAATTCACCAACTTTATGTTGACGTTTTAATCATGTTTTTCAGGTGCTTAGCTTTGGACTTCTCTGATGTGCTATGTGGAGTCTACGTGCAATATGATATCATCTTTCAAGACTTTATTATTATTCATACTCGTTGTCTTTTAAAAACTTAATTATGCTTCCGCAACGTTTAAATTTTCATTTCAAATCTTGTAAGACTTATACATTTTTAATAAATACAACAAGAAGGTCCATTAGTGGTCGTTCCCTTGATCTTGTGTGATGTATATTATGATGTCACGCCCCCGAACACTCATTCTGTCTAGGCCCCGTCTGGGGTGTGACAGATTGTTATTCAGAGCCAAGGTTATAGAGAACCAAGTAGAATATCTAGGTCTGGTCTATAACCAGTAGGTGATCCTTACGTGCTTTTATGTGTGCCTTATACGTGATTTTGCTATGGCGTATACGTGAGTACCATTTTGCCTTGAGCATGCTATGTTATGGGTTTATCT